>CM071571.1:101642965-101690465 GCA_036426205.1 Ascaphus truei | reverse complement strand
GATATCCCTGCTTCAGCACAGCTGGCTCAATCCCTGTGCCCCTAAGTGAGCCAGCTGTGCTGGAGCAGGGATATCGTGAAAACCTGACCCGTTGGTGGCCTTTCAGGACTGGAGTTGGCTACCCCTGTTCTAGTATGACTTCATCGGTTACCTCTTTCTATGATCTCTTTCATCAGTCTAGCAAAGGCATCCTCCAATATAGGCTGTTTTTCTTGGCTTAAAATGAAATCTTATACAGGGATAGGCCTTATGGAGCATGTATCTTGTTTTGGAGCTTTGATTAATTGGTCTAATTTATTTTCATGGAACTTCAATGGCTCAGCATTTTGTAGTGTTAAAATAATGTTTAACCTGGAGATATGCAACACAAAAAAGTGTAATTGGAACTCGTTTTTCAATTCTTCAAAGGACTGGAGGTGGAGGTTTGTTCTTTGCTGTATGTGTTTTGCTGTATCTGTTTGAGGGAAAGTATTCCGGCTCTTTTCCATTTTAAGAAAGTATTCTACATGTCTCCAGCTGGAAATTCCGGATTATTACTGTAGCCCTCTTACCCCTTTATGGGAAGAGTCTACTGGTGCTGATTTTACCTGTTGGCTCACAGATACCTGGGCCTCTGCCACTGAGAGCCTGGGATACACCTGAGCTACTAGGTGACAGCGCCTCCACCTGTACGGGATCCCTAGTGTTGGGGATGACCCCGTGCAGGAACAAATAATAGTACCACACAACATATAATTGTAACCGTATGACCTTTACTAAACACACACATAGGATATATGTCAATCACTCACACATCTACCTAAGGGCCTCTCCCTAAAGCAATCACTGCTCAACTTGTGAATCGGGACCTAACTGGGGCCTGGGGGACAACGTCCCTCTTCCGACTGGTGTACTCCTCTCAGAGCGCGAAATGTATCATAATCTGTGCAGGGGAATCTGGCCACGCTATTGGCTCCCTGTCGCCATGTGTTCCTTCGCCCCTATGCATTATGGGGCTTTTAGTTCCCCATGCAGCCTCTGTGTAATGGCCGCCGCTCCCTGCTGTGCTTCCGCAAGTCTCTAATGGCCGCCGCAACTCTCAGCATCTAACTGCGCATGCGCGACTCACTGCGCATGTGCACATATTCAATATGGCGGCCGCCCGGCGAGCCAGGCGCACTGCGAGCTCCCGGCGACTGGCCCGCCTTATCAGCTTCCCCCGTCCCCCACACACTTCACCCAACCACGGAGGTAAGAGGAGGGGAAGCGGAGGATAGGGCAGTCGGGGGGACCAGGCTACATTACATACAGGTATTGGGAGGAACGGTGTACTAATTTACTAAGTTTGCATTTATTCTTAACCGTTCTCCAAGCTATTCTTGTTGCTTTCAGTTAAAGAGATTGCTAATTGTTTTGGAATAATTTTCCTCTCTAGTTGGACTAAAGCTGCTGGATTCTAGTTGTCCATATATTGTTTTTCCATTTCTGTTACTGTATAATTATTTGTATTAGCCATCCAGTCCCTCAGATATCTAAAGAGCCAGGCCTAAGTACACTATCTAATGTTCAGCAGGGCAACTCCTCCATCCCTGATATTTAATTGCAGCTTTTCAACTTGATTTTTGTTCTTATTCCATACAAATTGCATAAAGTGGATTTCCTTTATACCATTGTTCTTAAGCAATATTGGTAGGATCAGTAAACAGGGAAAATAATTTCAGGAATCACAATATTTTAATCAGATTTGCACTACCCCAGAAGTATAATGGTAAATTTTCCCATTTTGCCAGCTTTTTTCACTTTATGTATAGTAGGGGTAATATTTAAATTATAAAGGTTATTAATATCCAGAATAGGAACTAGGTATTTTTGCACCTGGAGTAAGTTCCACAAACTGCGTCCTTTCCCTCCTTCCCCCCCAGAGCCAGGGCAAATCAATCCTGTCATTTTAACTGTCCTGGTGAATCTTTTGTTATGTTCTCTCTCTCTCCCTCCATTCCCTCCACCTTTTTTCTCTCCCACCTCCCCCATTCTACCCCCCTCCCCCCCATCTCTCTCACTCCCTCAGATACAATCAGCAGCCAACAGGTCAGTACAAAGAAGGGTCTTCACAATTCCTACCCTTCTTGTGAGCCACAGTAATAATGGCTTTAGTAAAAGTTTCTGGAACAGGGTATCTCCTTTAAAATGTAAAGCTCTATGCTCATTATCCTATAAAATGTGGGTGAATACCCATCTTGACCTGGTGCTTTGCCTATCTCCTCAGAGATTTAAATCATAGAGAGCATTCTTTGCAATCTTCGGTAGGTTCAGATTTTTCCAAAATAAAATTTCGATTTTCTATGTTATCCTCCTTTTAGCATCATACCGTTTATTATAAACTTAAAAGAACACATAATATTTGTGGGGTTTTCGTGTATCTTTAATAGCAGGTTTAATTGTAAGGTCAAAGCCGGTTTAGTTAGAATACCTAATAATTTCCCGAATTTATTCCCAAACATTGAGAATGTCCTGCGGGATGAAACGCGTTGGTGCGTTTTTCTACCCCATTGCCCTGCTGATTTAATAAATCCAGACTTGATTTTCACTTGGAGTTGCCCATACTTATTTTCCTTATCCTGGATGTGGATATCTGTGCTCCTCTACTCTTCTACATACTCTGACACACACTCTTGAGGATTGCACGCGGAAGAATCTACCTTATCCGGAACTGCAGTCAGGTAAAGGGCTATAGTCCCTTCGTTATTACCTGTCTTGTATTGAAACATTTATTCCTTTATCCCATGGGTCATTGATGTTTCATTAGGGACTGTTCTTTGTGGTAGCTATGTGGGCACCACTAGGTCCCTATCTTTCCCTGGGATGACCATCTCTGTTATTACACAGTTCTTCTGGATTCTGGATTCCTTATAAAGGACTTATACTTCTATGAGCTAACTGTGTGATGCACCAATTACCACATATACAAAGATCTATTCGCTTCTATTTTATCCTGGATTATTTCCTCATATTCCAACTTGTCTGTTCAGTACTTATTCTTATTTAGGTCTGAGGGGAAGGCTTTGAATATGCGGAATATGTCCTCGTTGAAGCATTAGCCGTTCTTGTTCTTTACGGATTAGATTTTTGCCTGTGATACCTGGTATAATTTATTATTTGTCCTCTCATTACAGCTTTACCTGTTTCCCAAAACAATGCACTTTGGTATTCATGGGGTTTGTTGTCCTCTACAAAATTGATTGTTGCTGATGATGTCTGCAAAGAATTTGGGAGAATGCTCATTTGGAGTATATACATTAGCGAAACAAATCTTCCCACTGTAGTGATGTAAATAAAACACAAATCCGTCCTTATATATGGAGTCCAGTGTGTAGTGCAATGCGTTATGGATAAGGATAGCTATTACTCCTATTTGCCTTCATAAGTGGATGCCCAGTACTTTTGTACGCATGAGCTTTCCAGTTTTGCGTGTTCCAAGTCATTAAGGTCTCTTGTAGTAAGACCAAATCTAATTTGTGAATCTGGAAATGATGGAGTATCTTGGATCGCTCAGTTGGGGGATTTATTCCTTTCACAGTCTATGTTGATATCTTTACGTTATTCATTGTTCATTTTTGTGGGGGTGAGGGTAAGATGTCAATACATTTTTGATGGTATATGTGAGAGTCCCCTTGTAATATGGGTTATGATCTAGAGGCATACATGTCATTTGTTTCCTATTACACCTTGTACTAAAATTCTCCTTGATCCGTTTATACTGTACACTCAATTTCGCCGGATAAAGCAGGGCAAATTTGACGCCTTTATGGTAGAGCTCGGCGACAGAGAATTATGTTCTCTTCCTTGCCACTGATGCAGAGAAGTCTTGAATGATTAGGATCCCTTTTCCTTACAATTCCAACTTTGCTTTAGATGCTGTGAAGATTTTGTTTCTTTCTGAAAAATCCAAGAATCTAACACTGGCCAGTCATGGTTTTTCTTTAGCATCTTTCATTGGGAGGACCAATCCCGTGGCATCTCTACTTTAATGCCGTCTTTTCCTCTGGATGTCTCCAGGATATTTGGCATGGTATATGATAAAGCTGTGATCATTTGTTTTCCTGAAACCCCCTTGGGTATCCCAATAAATCTAATCTAATATGTTCCTCCTTTGTCTGTTTTCCTGATTGTCTAACTGTTCTATGGTTTAAAACAGCAGTCCAAGCTGCCGTTTATTTATTTATTTTTTTAATTGTATTTTTTCCCCCTTAAATATGTCAATCAATACAATCCACACAATGATAAGTAATTAGCTTAATTGACGATCGATCCATGCTCCTGGTAATCACTTAAGTTTGAGCTAAGCGGAGATCAGTAGTTTGTTCACTGAGCTTATCAGTTCTCTTTTATCCCCCTTCTCATTATCCTCCCTTTTTTCTCTGGTTTATCATATGTTTGAGGCTTGGTGACAAATTTCTCCATATAATCTTGTTATAACAGTTTTTTTTTTACTGGTTTTCTTTTCATGTTCCAACTTATATTTCTCCCTTACTTTCCAGTCATATCTATATGGACCAGCCTGATGAACGTGACTTCATTTTGGTTGATAGATTTATCACATTATAAAAGCAACAATTATTGAGTGTCTAGTTGCATGTCAGTGATGTCACGGAGCTAGTTCGCCCTTATTGGGCGAACCGCTCACATGACCTGCCCATCGCATAGAGAAATCAGTTTTCAACTGATTCCTCGCGCAACGCGCGCCCCTCCTGTGTCGCGCGCCTGCACAGTCTGTGGGCCCAATCAATGTCTTAAGGGAATGTGATCGTGCTGCGCAGTCTGCGGCAGCATGGATTCAGCCTGTAGCATCACTTCTAGCACCATGTAGAAGTTACAAGATGGCCACCTTTTACACTCCTACATAGCCACGAGGTCTCACCAGCCAGGCCACCATCCACAACCCTCAGAACGCTCTGAGACCTTACCCACTCTACAAAAGTATTATACAGTATATGTGGTCTTCTCCAAAAACTGGTGTTTTAGAGCTCTTATTTTTAAATACATTCAGACACATGGGACTGAGGATGGGAACACATTGTTTTCCCTGCAGGGCACTGATGCTACGCGGCCACCTTAGCTAGCTTCAAGTCAGAAGTCCCAAGAGTTTATTTTATGAATCCATAAGGTCTCTCTTGGAGAGAGATCTACAATCCTATTGCCTCCTCTCACTGGTCCTCAAGCCCACTAGGGCAACTACTGTAATATGAGGAGATTTTAAGAGGTTGGAAACATGGTGTGTGGGTGTGTAAATTTGTTTTCTTTAATGTGACCTTGTATTGTCTGTATTGTTCCGGGAAAGCCATTTAATATAACTTTCATAATGTTGATAGTTTTAATTCGATTAGTTAACGACACATTGGCCCATATGGCTCATGCAAAGCTCTGCCATATGACACCTTATGGCCCATTCCAGTTAGAGGGCAGTGAGGTGTCTTATAGCATATAAAGTCTATTGCTGTTTTTTTTAAGAGCATTCAAATAAATGAATTGGAGGCATTTAAGAAAGTATCCTTATAGGAAATGTGAAGGTGATTTTAAAAAAAATAATGAGTGTGGGAGGAGGGTGTTACTTGATGATCATTTTTTTTCTTTTTTACATACATTTTCCACTTCAGTTAAATCACTTGTTTTGAGCTGGATTTAACCTAATCTGGCTGTTCTGGAAATGTATCAAACTTGAAAAAGTGTATCCTTTAACAAGCAAATACTTGAGGATAAAATAGTTAACTAATGCTGTTGCAAAAAAATTGCTTTTATAATTTGCTTTATATCCAGAAATCTAAAAATGTACAAGTCTAAACGCAATTATTCACTGTCCGGCACCTACTGTATAACGTAATTACTCACAAATATCTCAGAATGATGAACATATGTCAGATTAGAATGTAAGTGGTGACAGCCAATAGAATAGTCATCGTAAAGATCCTAATTAGTCGGCCAATTGTCCAGTGCCATAGTTATCTGATTCAACTCAAGTTGACAGTGAAAACGAAGACCAGTCTTTCAGCTTCAGATCTTCTGCATTAATTTTGAGCCTTTCCGTAGTACAATGTGAAAGAACGAACTGTAGCATCATGATGACTCCCAGAGCCATCAATTCACTTTCAAACCTGATTAGCTTGCCTTTCTCGGAATGAGCAAATGCCCCTAAGTGGTGGGAAGATGGTAAGAATGACAACATTGCATTTGCACGTTAGAGTTGCTCAGAGCACCAGCCTCATAGAACAAGGTATAGTTGAGTTGCAATAGACCGAAAGTGCTCATGAGGTTTTGAGCATTAACTCAAAGGCTACAACATCTGAAAGTAGCAAACCACAAAAAGAAGGAGCGTAATACAACGTTGTACACTTGTAACCAATTTTCTTTACACATAATGTTTAAATGTGAAGGTGGTGTAGATTTGTTCTGTTAGGCTTCTATATTTATATTTTAATCCCTGGTCGCCTTTCTTATCTCTAACTGCAACACTGTTTTTTCATAGCAAGGGGAAAAAAAACCTCTTTCTAAAAAAATAAAAAAAACGAAATATATTAATAAGCTGTTTATAAAGATTACTCACTAAAGTAAAATATTCACTTATCTGTTACTTGTGTAAAAATTCGTTTCTATTTTATTTGGCTCTGCTTCCGTTGAATACTATCTGGTCATCAATGCTCTTTCCTTATATATATTTGTAACTAATTAGGTTTCCATCATTAACTAAACTAAACAATCTCCCTACAAATTCCTAACTTTTCGGGTACAGATCATGAAAAAATCATGGAAAAAATACAAGTTGGAATTGGGTTTTTTTTCTAAATACTTATACTTGTCTGATAATTGGCAGCAATCACCCACATTTATACTGTTAAACATACAGTAGTACTGCCATTGATCCACTTGGATCACAGTAGAAAGTGGCACTTTTCATGGCAGTATTAGTTGAAAATGTTTTCAAAAGAATCCTGAACCTAATCCGAAGCTGCTAGCCTTTAGGAGTTCCCTGGTGGCCATTTGATTGCTACCAAAGCAATCCTGGAATTCTGGTGGCCCACGGTTGCTGCCCAACTTCTGGCAGTGAAAAGGTTAGCGTTCCCAAGAAGCAAGATATATTCTTAGTGAGTAGATGAGTATACAACCTGCATTAAAGGAAATACTTACATGTGTATCCTTTCAGGACACAGTATGATGACAGTGGAGCTTTTAAAAGCCCCAGTGAAGGCTTAACCGCTTTGGAAGCTGAATGGAAGCTTTTCCAGCTGTGTCAGGGGCTCTTCATTAGACTGCTGACATACTTTCGGTAAGTGAGCTGTGCTTGCAGATTTTTTTAATGACAGAAACCGTTACCTGTCAATGAACTATTAAAATTCAGTAGGATACATCTACAAAACAAGCATGCAATCTGAAAGAAAAAAGACCAATACTTATCCACCAGTAACAAGGATTTGGTAAAAAAAAAAAAAAAAAAGCAGAGAATACGCCCCTAAAAAGTCGCTGCAAGCGCTCTACATACTGTAGGAGCTAGTAACGTAAACATATAGGGCCTTATTCAGAAAGCCTCGATAAGGCCCTTATCGAGCACTTATCGCCCAAAATGGGTACTCGTATTCAGATAGCCTCGATAAGTGCTCGATAACGGCCTGTATCGACGCAAAATTTTATCACCATCCGAAATTCGCCAACTGAGCAGCGATCAGCCGCTTATCGACCATTTTCGGAGGGTTAATAAACTCGCGCAATTCAGAGACCCACGAGTCGGCTGTCGCGGCCCATCGCAGCCCATCGCAGCCCTAAAAGGCGTTCTTCTCCCCAAATCCAATTCACCACAAAATTTTTGGAGATTGGTGGGGAGATGGCCTCGATGAGCAGCGATGTGTCGGGACTTAGAAAAAATTAGGCCCCTTTCCTGCCTCGGATTGATGCCGGGGGTCTCCGGAGCTGCGAGCCATTATTAGCAGCTCCGGACCCCCCCGGCATGCATCCGAGGCAAGAAACATGCATGTACAGCAACTTCATTACCTTAGCGGCTAACCGCTAAGGCAATGAAGGGGTTAAACACCCGTGCCAGGCTTACTGTAAGAAACATACAATACAATACAATACTGTAGCTAGCGAGGTTGGGTGAAGGGGGAATTTGGCCCTTAGTGGCTGTTTAGGCCTTGTGGGGGTGTTGCGGGGGGAGTTAACCCCTTCATTACCTTAGCGGTTAATACCGCTAAGGTAATAAAGGGGTTAACCCAACTGCTACCCACCCGCAAGGTCTAAACACCCATCCTTAGGGCTAATACCCCTTCACCCATCCGTGAGGCCTAAGCACACACCCCTGACTGACTATACCCACCCTATACCCATTGAGTAGTATAGTGGTACATCATACCCATATAATAATAATATGGGCATGATAAGCCTCTATAGCACTCAATGGGCACCCTAATGACAATAAATTAATACACAAGACACACAGTAATAAAACGTAACTAAACTCCAAAAAAACACACTTCACTAAATAAAAACAGTAGCCAGCTAATCCAATCAATAGAAGCAATTACAACATCAACAATGAATTAATTCAACCATTACCCAATCAAACCAATTAATTCCTAAACCAACTCAAAATGAATAGTAACACTAACCAATCCAAACAATGAATTACTCCAACATTAATTAATGTAACCATTAAAACTCAAAGAAATAAATTAAAACAATCTCTGAAGTAACCATAAAACACATTAGCTAACATAATATAACATTAAGTACAAGCGAACACCAATCGCAAACCTTTTATTACATTAAGCATGTACAAGCAAACAATCACATCCACATAATAAACTGCAATGAAAAAAAGCAATAACAAGCGAGAAATGCCCCCCAAATATTGTCATAATAATATATTAATCTGTACCCTAAAGAGGTACCTATGAATATATTATCAGTCAATGTGCCTCCCCCCAAAAAATCAAAAAACACATCCAAAGATTAAACCTGTAAAAAGAGACATTTACAAACATTGAATATATTACTTACCATTAGAAGTGGTGGCCCTCCGACTCCCGGGGTAACAGGAAGCTCGCGTACCTTGAAGGCCTCCAACAGCATCCGATGCCATCCGCCATGAAGATCCGGCTCAGGTACCCCAATCTTCTTTTTTCTTTCTTTAATCACCTTCTTCTATCTTCATCTGTAACCCTTTCTTGTTCTTCTTTATCTTCTTTCTTCATCTGTCAATCCAAAATACCCCATGTTAAATCCCAGCCGATGCTGTCTCGTCGGCTTCTTGGGCTCAAATGAGGCGTCACGGCCTTAAATATGGCTTGTGACGTCACATTTACCCTCAAAATGGTTAACAGCCACCTGATTGGCTGTTAAAACCATGTTCCGACTTCAAAAAATTTTTTTGCCGTGACGTCACTTAAAGGGAATGATGCCAGCCAATCAGAATGGCTGTGCTTCATTTGCCTTTAAGATGACGTCACGAAGCCGGCGTCACATGGTATTTCAGCCAATCAGATCGTGGGGAACCAATTCCTCACACTCGATTGGTGAAACTACCTTGTGATACAGTGGCCATGTATGGATTTAGTGACGTTATGTTAAAGGGAAATTAAGCACAGCCAATCTGATTGGCTGGCATCATTCCCTTTAACATGACTTCACTAAATCCAACATGGCCGCTGTGTCACAAGGTAGTTCAGCTAATCAGAGTGTGAATTGGTTCCCACGATCTGATTGGCTGAAATACCATTGACGCCAGCTTCGTGACGTCATCTTAAAGGCAAATGAAGCACAGCCTTCTGATTGGCTGGCATCATTCCCTTTAAGTGACGTCACGCAAAAAACATTTTTTAAGTTGGAACGGTTTTAACAGCCAATCAGGTGGCTGTTAACCATTTTAGGGTAAATGTGACGTCACAAGCCATATTTAAGCCGTGACGCTCATTTGAGCCCAAGAAGCCGACGAGACAGCATCGCTGGGAAAACATGGGGTTATTTGGATGACAGATGAAGAAAGAAGATAAAGAACAAGAAGGTTACAGATGAATGAAGGTGATTAAAGAAAGAAAAAAGAAGATTGGGGTACTTGAGCCGATCTTCATGGCGGATGGCATCAGATGCTTTGGAGGCCTTCAGGATCGTGAGCTTCCTGTTTCCCCAGGAGTCGGAGGGGCATCACTTCTAATGGTAAGTAATATATTCAATGTTTGTAAATGTCTGTTTTACAGGTTTAATCTTTGGATGTGTTTTTGATTTTTTGGGGAGGCACATTGACTGATAATAATTAATCGGTACCTCTTTAGGGTCATTAATACATTATTATGACAATATTTGGGGGGCATTTCTTGCTTGTTATGCTTTTTTTCAATGCAGTTTATTATGTGGATGTGATTGTTTGCTTGTTCATGCTTAATTGTATTGTATTGTATGTCTTTATTTATATAGCGCCATAAATGTACATAGCGCTTCACAGTAGTAATACATATCATATAAATAACAAATAATATAAATAACAGATAATGGGAATAAGTGCTTCAGACATACTGTAAAAGTAACATTAAGGAAGGAGTCCCTGCTCCAAGGAGCTTACAATCTAATGGTAGGTAGGGAGAACGTACAGAGACAGTAGGGAGGAATTCTAGTAAGTGCGTCTGCAGGGGGCCAAGCTTTATGTATCATGTGTCCATGATTATCAGTGCTACTCATATGCTCTTAAGCAGATGTGTCTTAAGGTGGGTCTTAAAGGTGGATAGCGAGGGGGCTATTCGGGTAAGTAGTAAAAAGGTTTGCGATTGTTTTGTTCGCTTGTAGTTAATGTTATATTATGTTAGCTAATATGTTTATGTTACTTCAGAGATTGTTTTAATTTATTTCTTGAGTTTTAATGGTTACATTAATTAATGTTGGAGTAATTCATTGTTTGGATTGGTTAGTGTTACTATTCATTTTGAGTAGGTTTTATTTTTATGTGTCTTGTGTATTAATGTATTGTAATTAGGGTGCCCATTGAGTGCTATAGAGGCTTATCATGCCCATATTATTATTATTGGTATGATGTACCCACTGTACTACTCAATGGGCTAGGGTGGGTATAGTCAGTCAGGGGTGTGTCTTAGGCCTCCCGGTTGGTATCGGGTCAGGGGGGTTAACCCCTTAATGACTATAGCGGTTAGTAATCGCTAAGGTGATTAAGGGTTAGGGGCCATTAGAATGTCTTTATTATGTATATATGCTTTCTTGCTACGGAGGACAGAGGGACCTGTGTTGGTGGTAAGTATAACTGTATTATTACTTTATTTTGTATGCTAATGCAGTGATTAATAATGGGCAAATAATCTATTATCCATATCTGGATAATAGTTATTTTGCCCATTACTATACTGTATGTTTTGGGAGGAGGGTGGGGGGGGGCGTGTATTGGATGTTTATTAAAAATATTTATTGATATACATTTCTTTAATAGTGTAGATGTGCAGGGGGTCTCCGGAGCTGAACCACGTTGGTTTTATGTCCGGGGACCCCCTGCTTGCCGAGATACAGGCACCTTTATGGGGTGCCGGTATCCCTTTGCATTGAAATGTCCCGCGTCACGTGACCGGGACATTTCCTTGCATAGGAGATACCGGCACCCCATAAAGGGGCCTGTATCTCGGGAAGCAGGGGGTCCCCGGACATAAAACCAATGTGGTTCAGCTCCGGAGACCCCCTGCACCTCTACACTATTAAAGAAATGTATATTTAAATAAATAATTTTCGGGCGACATTTTAGCTGGGAGAGGCGGCTCTCTCAGAGCAGCTCTCTCTGCAGCAGAAATGAATCGCCGGTTCAGGCCTTTTCAGAGGCTCGATGCTGTCGCTGGCAGCAACTCGCCCGTTTTGGGAATTTTGCTATCACTGGTAATCGAGCCTTTCTGAATACCGTGATAGCAACACCCAAAAAAACGGCATTTTAAATTCCCTGGCGATTTTTTTTATCAACCCTCTCTGAATAAGGCCCATAGTGCCAGTGGTTAGACTAGAGAAACGAAGGGGGGGCAGGGGAAATTAAGAAGAACGGCAACGTTTCTGGGACAAGATCCTTCTTTAAGCCCTTTCCCACATGTTTAAATGAACTGTAATACTTCCCAAAACCTTCATGCTTCATGCTCCCAGCTACTTCTACACCCCTCAATAAAAAGCACCCCCACAAATCCTCTTCTCACCTCCTCTTCCTTGCTGCTGGGGTTCTCTCTCCTAATCTTGGGCCTAGCCATATACACACCTGCTCTTGCCCATGCTTCCCTGCCTCCTCCCTCTCTGCTCAGGGTGTTAACCCATCTAACTTAATCCCTATTCCTTGTCCCCCTTCCTTCCCTCTTCCCTTCTCCTCTACCCTCTGCAATGTCCACTCTCTAACCCAGCGGTGCGCAAAGTAGGGGGCACGAGAATTTCTAAGGGGCGGTGCGGCGGTTACAGAGGCCCCGCGCTCTTCCCCACCGCATTTAAATTAAATGCCGGGTGAGGTGCGAGGCCTCTGTAACTCCTTTACCTGGTCCCTGCCGGGTCTTCGGCGATGCGTCGCCATGGCCAACATTGCGTCAAATGGAGCTGCGGGGTGACGTGGCGTCAAATTACCTGCAACATCATTTGACGACGAGTTCTTAAGAGGAGGGGGGGGCACGAACGCTGCGGCTCCCGGGCATGGTGGTGCAGCTCGAAGTTTGCGCACCCCTGCTTTAACCAACAAGGCTCTGGTTGTACATAACCTTTTCTGCTCTCTGCTCAAACAAAAACTTGGCTCTCACCACATGACTGCTGTGGAGGCTGCTGTCTCCTATGGTGGTCTCGCTTTCTCTCACACTCCACGCCCCAATGGCTGGGGTGGAAGGGTAGGTCCCCCATCGCTGCCAATATCAGCTTTACCCTATGCTTTCATCCATTTTTTTTCAGTTCCTTTGAGGTTCACGCTGTCAAGCTTTTCTACCGTCTCGCTCTACATGTGGCAGTTATCTACAGACCACTTACCCCTACAGCGTCTACCTCCTCCTTTCTCTCTGACTTTAAATCCTGTCTTTCCTTCTCTCTTCTGACTGTTCTATCCTTTTACTTGGGGACTTCAAATTGTCATATTGATGATTCCTAAGGCATCTGGCCTTCTCTCTTTAACCTAATCCTTTGGCCTCCAAGAATTGACCAATTCCAACATCCACAAGGATGGTCACTATTTAGCAAAGATAGAGAGCTGTCCTGCGCTCAAGCTGTTTATCCAACACTGATGATATCAGTGTGAGTCACTTGAAAAGGAGACAGGGTAATATAAACGGACCAGAATGGAGGTCAGAGCTAGATAAGAGTGTACTTACCAATAAAAAGCTCACTTCAGACCTCGGTCCTATCTTCCCCTGTCATCTGATCCCGGCGTGCAGCCTTCAGTGTGTATAGCAGGCAGGGAGAAATGTCCGGCGCCACAGCCAGTGACTGAATCGGAGGCACTTCCGGTTTGAATAAGGATTCTTTATTGAACGCACAAAGGGACACAATTGGACGCAGGTTACACCATAGTCTACACCACTGTGGTGTAGCCTGTGTCCAATTGTGTCTCTTTGTGCGTTTAATAAAGAATCCTTATTCAAACCGGAAGTGCCTCCGATTCAGTCACTGGCTGTGGCGCCGGACCTTTCTCCCTGCATGGTCACTATTTAGACCTGGTCTTTACTAAAAACTGTTCCTTTTCTGATTTCTCTATCTCCCTCTTTCCGCTCTCTGACCATCACCTTCTGTCATTCACCCCCATTAATTCCTCTCACCTCTCTCCTACTCGCTACTCTTGAGGCCTTCGCGTCATTGACCTCTGCTCTGGCATCTACCCTGAATGCTATCCATTCTTCTCTCTCTCCTTCTCTGAACCCGACAATCTTGAAAACTCTCGTAACTCTATCCTGTACTACTCTTGACCTATATGCCCCTTTTAAGCTCTGGCACATCCGTCCCTCTAAACATACAGCCTTGGCTAAATTCAGAAACACGCTCCCTTCATACTTGCCCTCTTTCCCCTGAACTCTTATGTAGGAAATCTCACACTCAGGCTGATTTTGTTCACTATTCATATCTCCTCTCCTGTTTTAACTCTGCTCTCTCTCTAAGGCCAAACAACACTACTTTTCTTCACCTCATCAACACTCACAAATCCAATCCATGACGTCTTTTCTCTGTATTTGACTCCCTCCTCCTCCCACTTTTCCTTAAGATCCTCTCCCCTCACACCAGACAGCTTACTCCTGCCTTAGTCCCCATTCTCACCCATATCCAGGGCCGGTGCATTGGTATTTGGTGCCCTAGCTGAACCTTCAGCTTGCAACACACACACACACACACACACTTCACTTTCAGATTTACATTTTTCAGTTCGATGGAAAAAAAAATGTTATACCTAATAGATTTTTTCTAACATTCATGCACACTCCCCGCTCTCTCCGTTATTCTCTTTCTCCCCTCTCACCATGTAACTCTCCCCATAACTCTCCACTTCTCTCTCCTTACCTCACCCTCATTCTCCACTCCCCTCTCCCTGTCACTCTTCCCCCCTTTCTCTGTCATTCTCCCCCCTCCCTCATTCTCTCCTCCCTTCCCCTCACTGTCTCCCCTCTCTCTCCCCCTGACACACACAGGACAGCCACAGAAAACACACACACAAACACAAAAGCTACAGAAAAAGCGCACACACAACAACCACAGGAAACACACGCTTTTTCCTCCTCTGCTTGGCCCCGCCCCCAGGCTCCTTACACCTACTCCTGATTGACTGCTGCTGGGTAATGCAGCCAATCAGAATGGAGGAAACTGTCCAGCTCTCTTCCTGCTAGGGGAAATCCCCCAGCAGTAAGAAATCTGTTGTCCCCCAAAAGCTGCCTAATTGGCCTAATGGTGGAACCAGTCCTGCACATATCTTCAATTCCCCCAGTCCTCTTGCACTTTCCCCATTTTCTTTAAGCATGCAGTGGTCACATCTATTCTGAAAAACAAAGTAGAGAAAAAAGAACAAAGTTCTAGATATCAGAGCTCAAGATCCATGAAACAATGATGGCAATAAGTGTATAGTTGCTCATGGTTTTCAACTTGCTTGAAGATGGACATGAAAGCCTCTGTGAGTAGCTATAATCTAGTGTGTTAATATGCTCAGTTTATCCTGGTGACAGCATGGAAGTCAGGTCAATCACTCCAACGCGTTTCGCGCATATAGCGCTTTTTCAACTGTTAATATGTTTTTAATATGTTGTTGCTTATGTTTTAGCAAATCTGATGGTCTGGGAAATGGCTTTATTAATTGGGAGGATTTTAAAGAAATAATCAAGAAAACAATGCAAATCCAGCTGACAGAAGAACAAGTCAACAGCCTTGCCGTAATCCTAAGAGACCGAGATGCCAACTCTGTGTGTTACCTGAACTTCCTTTCTCTCATTCAAGACAGGTACATTCTACATAGTGGGCTCACTATTTATCAGAGTACTTCGTCTTTCATTTTAATCGTCATACATTTCTAGAGGCGGAATACAACCTTTCTAAAATATAGTCTGATGTTTAAAAAAAAAGTGTCAGTCAAGAGGCATCCATGTTTGATTTCTCCTATGTGATATGATTTGTAAAGAAGAAGCTGAGAAGCCTTTGTATGAATCAGTAATTGAGGCCCATATATTCTCAGCAGTGCTATTCCATAAGACATCATCAAGCACTAGAACACTATTTACAGCTTATTCAGTTGAATAGGTTTTAAAGTGTCGTCCAGTGCCGGCAGATGTTTATGGATTAAAACAATTTAGTAAACATGGGTTGGAATGTCTTGACCTGCTTTTTTGCAACAGCAGCAGCAGCGCAATCCTGCAAACCTCTTCTCCCATTTTTCATCTGATGTTTTAGATCGCTCAACAAAGGACAGTTTTGTGCTGAATAGGCACAAACCAGAAGGATTACGATGCCATTAATTACTATCACCAATCCAAGATGACAGTGTCCTAAATCTGTTATAGATTCTGCCATGAATATGGCATTTAAACTTTGAGGGTACACTTAAAAAGGGTGTAGCCTGCATTTATCATTGTCACATTAATCTGTGCTGAAAATAGCCACACTACAAGTGTATGGAAAGTATGTTCATTTGCAGTCACTCAGAGGCATGTATCATTTGTAATTACATTACTAAAGCTGCCTTCTCGTGGTCATAGTCATCACAAAACATTTATGTCTTATTTATAATAGTAGGGGTCAGGTATATTGAGTCTCTCTCATATGGAGTGCATCTTATGTGGGGGTACGAGAAGCGTCTGATGATGGTGTTGCAATTCATCGTAATCCAAAAGTCCTTTCTACACACGGGAAATGCTTGAGCTGAAGATGTCGCAGGAGTTTTTCTGACCCAGATCACTCATTTCTATAAGCGCCTGCACGCAGGGATTGTGTCATTTTTATACAGGCCCTCGGTAGACAGCTACACTGACTAAACCACCTGACTTCCCACGTCCTATAAAAGGCAACCCATCCTGTCCTTCAGTGCTTCAGAACAAGCTTGCTACTCTGGAGGCAGGTTCTCTGTTTCGCTGTTGCTTGCAAGCTCCCAGACTTGCTGCTGGCTCTTGTGAAACCCTGGTATCGATTCCTGCTTGTCCTATTTCTCTGCTGCTTGCTCCCAGCTCTGACCTTTGGCTTGATAGACAACTCTTCTGTTTACCGCCTGCCCTGACCTTGGATCGTCTGATTACCCCATTGCCTGCTCCTTCCTCACCTCTCTGCATTCACCGCACCCCGGATCACCACTCCTGGTTCCACCTATCAGTGTAGGAAACAAAAAATAGACAGGAGGACGCTCACCTCTAAATACACCAATACAACAGCCCCACCCAGTGGTGAAACTTCAAACAGCGATATAATTCAAAATGAAAACAATGTTAAGTAACACAGATAAAATTAATTAAAAAAAAATATATATATATAAAAAAACTGTGTCAACTACTCAACCTTCACAAGAAAACAGGTTGATTCTCCAATAGGTGGAGGTACAAAAGGATGAGGGAGCAGTCGACTTCAGCACTGGCAATGAGTACATCAAAGCCCATAGATTTTGTGGCAGATGGAAATGCAGGTACGATGTAGATCTTTACAGGAATAGGAGAGAAGGGACTGAAACATCTAAAAACTTTTAATAATACAAAACGCGAACAACAAACCCACCTGAATGAACACTTACAAACGTTATGTCTGTAGGGGTGTCTGTTCTCTCTGTACCTCCGCTGCAGGGTACTATCGTGGGTGGTGCTGTGAGGGAGCGTTCGGAGGTTCCGCAGCGGCCCGATTGCACAGGGCGCCGCGATGTTGTTGGGCATTGCGCAATAGTCAGGCGCGACTAGCAGGAGCGGAGAGAGTTCGCGCATGCACAGTGTAAAGAGTGCGAACTTGTGGCCAATCACCAGGAGGCTCTGAAGTAAACTACAAGTCCCATGAGCCTCAGCAGAGCCACCTGACACCAGGGAACGAATAGGAGTGCAGGGATTGCTGGCAGGCAGGAAAGGGAAGCATGGGGGAGAGACCACGCTAGCCACAGGGCACCGGAGGAGCAATGGGAGAGGTTGGGTGTGTGCAGGGGGTCAGTGACCCACCTGCGTAGGCCACATTTCCCCTCAGGCCTAGTGCAGACCATGAGTCACCATTAGCTTGTGGTGCTGCAGGGAACGCCCTAGAGAGAGAGACACCTATTCCCTTACTGTAGTAACAGATGGGGACACAGTGTCGCGGAGCTGCGGTGTGTGAACAGTGGTATGGGCTCAAGCTGCTGGACATCACCAACTCGTGAGAGACTGCCATGGATCGGCGGATCCTTTTCGAAGTCTGTTGCTGGCTGCAGGAGTAGCCGGAAGGTATTTAATAAGTTCACCAACACCAGTACCATCAGGCGCTGATCCCGCCTTGGGGGAGGACTCTTTGGGGACACTGGGTTGAGTGACCAAGGGACCGAGTGTGACGGGAGACGCGCTTAATAACACATTTATATTTCGTGGATCCTGATTGAGCAGAACAGGTTGAGCAAAATAAACTGAGATTTATTCCCTTGATAGGCAAACACACGACAACTGCAGAATAAACTTAATAATTACACTCACGGGTAGAGAAACAGAGGATAATGTCCAGAAATGTGCAAAGCACCAGAAGATTGTCCTTTAAAATGTAGTCCATTTGCAAATTGCCAAATAAATAGCCAGTTCAATCCTTCTGTGAATGTGCAAAGTCCTTTCTGGTTCTCTGGGATTGGTCTGGATACCCAGGGCTAACGAAATCCTGAAGCAGGGCAAGTTTCCTTGTTGCGATGTTTTTTAACCCCTTGCGTTCTGGAATCGTAGCCGCTGTACTTAGGTCTTATCCACTTGAAGAAATCAGGTAACAACAGCAACAGCAAAAACAACACAGGAACAACACAGGAATGAGGGGTACAGGCCTTTTTAAGGACAAGGGCCTGTGAAGTGTTACATTTGCCTCATCCCATTGGCAAGGAATTATCTTCCTCCTATCAGAACCTGCCAGGTCACATGGGCAAATCCTACAGCCAGCTCAGGTAACTCTGAGCATGCTCAGTAAGCAGCTTGGTAGCACTGCTAAGTAAAAAGGGGCCACTCATTTCTGAGGACGCAATGTCTGGAGTTTGGTCCCAAGGTGTGAAATAGCCAGGAGGAGTAACAGGACCTGCTACTCAGAAACATCCTGATTAAGTGACACTTTAAGAATCTGGGGTCTTTCATGTATGCATAACATTTGGTCCTTAATGTATTACAAAGGCAGGCAGAAAAAAATAGCATCCTGCCGGTACATTTTAAACAGAAAGGCACTTCATCAAAAATATATGTTTAACTTATGACAAAGATATATTTTTAATATGTGTGTACTTGGGGGATTACACTGAGGCGGCACCCCAAAAATCAGGGTGCTGGCTCACTCCGTTCCTAAATTAGCAGTCTTAAAAGGGGAACAGCATATAAAATTAACCCCTTCATCCCCAATATGAAATAGGGGTAACCAGCCGAGCCCACTGCCTTTATTAATGCGCTGATTACCCCCATTTTCGCCACACCGAGTATATATATATATATTGGACACGGTGTGGGGTGCACGCGGTGGTGGAAGTGACATTACTCTATAGGAGAGTGGTCGAGCCACAGGTGTATATTACTGCATGTAAGCCATCCATATACGGTATTATATGTGTGTTATCCCTAATAGGTATAAGCTAAGGTTATGCAATTACGTATCAGTAAATGGTTACAAAGTTGAAGTGTGTTATCATTATTCTTACCTAAGGGAATCTCATTTATTGGAGATCCTGGGTAAGTGGAGGCGCTGCCAAGACCCTAATATTACCCCAAGCTCCCAGTTAGCGGAGGCCCAGATCTCGCTGAGCCAGCAGGTACATGCAGCACTAGTAGTCGCTCTAGATCAGCAGGAAAGAGGGCTACATGTCATTCAGGACATACAGCAATTTATTTACGGAGGCAGTTCCTCCCTTCTCCGACGCTGGGCTCGGGTGTATGTGGTAGATTGCTCGCTTGCGTGTGTTCCTTCCGTATGCGGCCGCCAAAAGTCAGCTTGCAGCAATGTTCATACGTTACGTCTCCCGGTCCGGTCTCTTTACTGTGCTTCACTCAATGCGTTTCGCTGGCATGTGTCCAGCTTCGTCAGGAGTAATACTACGTCTACATCTACCTATATTAATATAGCCAATGATCTCCATCTATTGGCTAAAACAAAACACACTTTACTGAATTCCTAATGAGAATTTTTTTGAGAGATAATTCAAAACCAATACTAATACTCAGTATAATACAGCATAATGCTACAGAGACTATTTCTTTCAAACGTCAATTGCAAAGTATCAATATTAATAATACAAAGATATAAGATTAATACACAAATATAAAATCAATGGGGATACTATCCTAAACAAACTAGTTGGAATGATCGTCTTGTGGTGCTTGTTGTTTCATAGAAAAATTAAAGATTAAAGAAGGAAAATATCAATAGTCATGTTTATGTTACATATAAAAGAATCTACAGTGCCAGTATTGAAGTCAACTGCTCCCTCATCCTTTTTGTACCTCCACCTATCAGTGAACATCCCTATTGATCCGGTATTAGATTCTCCCTGTGGATTCTCCTTTGAACCCTGACAATCTCTGTGCCCATCCCCACTGGGAAAGAGGCACAGCCACACTTCTCTGTGAGCATTACATTGGGATAAAGCCAAGGAAGATGCACAAATAACCAGACATGTATTATATAAAAAAAAACATGAGCTTTATTACTTGAGAAGTCAGGAAAGTGTATATTGATACAGGAGTACAGCCAGATAGATCCATCGTAAAACTCCAAATGCAGATGCATTTATTGTGTTAGCTTACAATGGATAAGGGTGAAAAAACGCACCTAGCGTTTCGTGCGCAAGCACTTTATCAAGGTGCAGGGTACAAACATAAAACACATCTTTATAGTTACCTTTTGGCGTCATCCATTGCCGGGAATGATGTCATCAACCCGCAACTCTGCTGACGCAACATCCATCCCCTTTGGCCCTGGATGTCACCTGACTAAAATACAATATGACAAACTTTATTCATTAAGAAAAATAAACATATACTGAAAAGTAAATAAAACATATAAAACCTAACAAAATAAGTTAAAAACGTAAGCATAACCCTGCCAGATTGATTGATAAACCATAAAGTGAACACTAGCCACAGAAAATGATAAAACAAAGGAATAATAATATAGACAAACATATAGATACATATAATGTCATAATCATATATGAATCATTCCTGCAGTAAACAGATATTCACATCAGTCTGGCAAGGAGTATAAAGTAACCCTTGATTTCACCCCTGAAGGATATCAATATAAAGACCAAAAGAGGTTAAGTGTAGCAGAAAAGTATAAAAATATCTAATAGTAAAAGAATGATAATCTGCTTATAAATAGAACAAATCATTAATATGCTACACAGGATCAATAGACAGACAGAACAATCGTAAATTCACTATAGAGGTGTAAATGTGTAGATATATAGTGGGCAGACCAACATATAAATGTGTCAAAGAACAAAAATGTGTTAAGACATAAATCAGATAAACCATAATGATGAAGCTCAGAATCTCAAAAGAGCTAAGGTATAAATCACATTGAGTACTTATAACCCACTCAAAAAACCCCACAGTACCATTAATGATTACACAAAACACCTAGTGAATGTAAATACTCCAGTATAGACATAGATAGTAACCTAATGTAACCAGGTCAAACAGCAGGACAGCTCAAGTTGGTAGTGGAAATAATAATATCGCATATTTAAATAGACCAATTACTGTATATTAAAAGAACATATTATAAATAACCTACAATACCAGAAAAAGAAAAAGAGGGGAAGGGGGAAGGGAGGAGAGAAAATGGGGGGGGGGGGGGGGGGGAAAGAGAAAGATAAAAGGAATAGGAGAAGAAAGAGGTAGAAATAGAAAGAAAAGAAGGAAAAATGATGAGAGCTGTACTATTGTTTGACGAGATTCTAAAGAAAATGAGTAAGGTCCCGGTCTATATTCAGACCAAGGGGAGTTCTGGTTCTTAGAGTTAAGATCCAGAAAGCTTCCCGCTGGTCTAGAACTTTCATTCTATTCCCTCCTCTGGGTGAACCGGGAACATACTCGATACCTTGAAACGTGAAATTCTCAATGCCTTCCCTAGGGCAGTGTTTGTGGGCAGGATGATTGAGATCCTTCTTCGAAATAAGACGAAGGTGCTCCATGATCCTGATTTTTAGGCAACATGTGGTCCTTCCAAATGTATTGTTGACCACATCCACATGTTAGTAAGTAAAAAACGAACGCTGTATTACAATTGATAAACATGTGGATTTTATTCATTTCTCGTGTTCTCGTAGAAGTAAAGGCATTCTTAGAATTCATCTTGATGCAGATCTTACATTTATTGCATTTAAAGGTCCCTTTAGGGAGATCTGATCTAGTCTGTGCTTCTGATGAAAAATGACTAAGGGAAAGGGAATTAGCTACTGTTTTGTCCCTTTTAAAGAACATATTAGGGCCCGATGAAATAAACGGTTTTAGGGCTGGATCAAGGATAACACTCCCCAGTGTTTCTTGAAGATAGATCTAATTTATTCAGCTTGTGAACTGTAGCGCGCAATGAATAACGGAGTATCATTTATTAAGGGCTTTTTTGGGGAATGTATTATCTGGCTCACCCTGTCCATAAGAGAAACTTCCTGTAATCATTTATCTAAGTTACTTTTGTTGTTACCCCTATTCAGGAATCTATCATAAAGATCCTTTGATTCAATAACAAAATCATCCTCGCTGGAACAGTTACATCTCACACGCATGAACAGTCCCTTCGGTATACCCTTAAGTAGGGCCTTAGGGTGGCAGCTGCACGCCCTAAGAAAAGTGTTTCGTGAATTTTGTTTGGGATAAATATCGGTTATTGGCCAAAACAAACTTTTATGCACACTTTAAGTTGTTACATCTCCCTCAATATCTTTACAATTATCTTTCTAGTTACAAGCAGTTGCCCAATTATTCCCTCATGTCACTCTTTTTCACAGAAGAGGAACACGGATTCACCTGGCCAGTGTTTAGGTGTACTAATGCCATTACGGCCGATGTGTGATAACCTTGGTTTAAAAAAAAGGTGTATTCTTAGTGTTTCATGCCAACTAAGCTTCTACGTATGGTGAAGCAGTGTTGGTACAGTATTTATTGGTGTTGTGTAACTATAATTAAATTAAGTTTGAAGTACTTTGGATAGGCTTTGTTAGCTGGAACATTTCTTTTGCGTATTATCTCTAACGGCTGTTCCTGTTAATGCAATGCAGTGTCTGGACGACGACAGCACTTAACACTGCATTAGTGAGCTTTGAACACACGTTAGCACTTAGGTAATTAACCTAAGTTAACGCCTTGTTACGTCAATAATGGACATCTGTGGATCTGAACCTGTGAAGCTTGCACTACTTTCTCTCATTCTCACTCCGGGGCTTATTTAATAAAGTGCAAAAGCACAATTGCACAACTCAGCAAATCCTCCTGTGGGAGCTCATGGAATGAGGGCACTGCTGGGGGTTGGGGATCCTTTGAGGCACTGCATGTATTCCTTTTTAATTTCAGTGGAGCTTCATTTCTTCAAGTCATAACATTTCTATTACAACTATATTTTCGATCACAAAAACTCTAAACGGTTATGTGCATCCTTGGATCCTGACAGTGGACATATTTGTTAAATCGAGACTTTATTCACTGCTCTAAAGGCATCAAAGAATGGCTGCACATTAATTTAAATGTCCGTTTGTTCTGTTCCTGTGTCAGTAACACACACACATACACATATATATAAATATATATATATATATATATATATATATATATATATTGTCCAAGAACACAAATATAATACTCCTAATGCCAAAATACTCAATTGCTGTTAGTGAGAAACAGAATTTCTATCATTGCATGTGGGCTAGTGTTACGTTTACAACAAGTTATTCTATATATTAACTAATGCTGTTATCTTTGCTGGTTATCTTCTTTATTACATCTACTCCCACCTTCTAAGATGCCACTGGAAACATTTTCCCATATAGCTGGGATGTTTCTCACTATTAGATATTGATAGTGTATGCTATTTTAGGCTAAATTCAGTGAGATTTATGTTACACCAAGATATAGTGTTTTATTGTTCCTTTTTTTTTTGTGTGAAAAATGATTTCAAGGCCCACAACTTGTGAACTGAAAGAAGAAATAGAAAGACTGTCCTATTTGGTTAAAGTCCACCATCGCCTGGATAAAATCAGATATCGGAAAAACTTTGAATTGGAATTATCAAGATACACACATGCACAAACCCCACGTAACCTACACGAGGTAAGCGGTTTATGACGAAACCTCTAACCAGGAATACAAGCATTGGAAAGGAGACTTTTCCTTTGTTCATAACCCATCAGTTCCTTTCACGAGTCATGCTGAATAAAAGATGGAGTATATGTAACCTTATAGACTATAAAAAAAGGGTTTGCGTACATATCTGAACTCTGCATGGTGAAGCTGCAAGATCTACCACATTTCTGTAGTACCTTTGCAGTCCCGGGTGTGCATTGCGATATCTTCACAGGTGTGTGCAGAGCTGCTCTGGTAATGGCCACTTTACACATTGAAACAGTCGCTTACATGTTTTGTGCTTGCATATTCTCCCCCTCAAATTCCCAGGGCCGCCAACAGGGGGGGACCCTGCTTCTTTCATTCGTCCTGGGCCCCATGATTTCTGTTGGCGGCCCTGCAAATTCCTATGAATACACAGAAAGATTTTGGGAAAGACAATACGTATTTTCATATTCAGCAAGGCCCCGCTTCTCGGCGCCCCGCTTGTACTGAGAAGGGGGCCGCCATGTCTGCAGAACCGGCCGCATGCGCAGAACGGGCCGGTACGATGACGCGCAGAACGGACCGGTTCGGGGTCGCGCATGCGCAGAATTAGGTGTTTTGCCGATGATGCACATAACGAAAATAGCCGGTTACGCATTCCGGTGATTTTCGCTTTGCGGCAGGTCCTTAGAACGGAACCCGTCGCATGACTGGGGTCCTCCTGTACACTAATCTTTGCAGGGAGCCTGGTTTAGTTTAAGAGCATCAGCTCCAATACAGTATATCATGGTTGATTCTGCAAAGTATTGCATTGAGAACAATTGCAATGGTTTGGTCGGTGATGACATATAGTACTTGTAAACTCCTATCTATGGGCTTCTCTCTAAGATAGATACAGCTGTAGTCGTCATTATTACGCACGTTAATGCGGAATCATGCAAGAAATAACGCAGTAAATATTTCATGCTTTAAGATAACGCTCGCATTACCATTGTTTGCAGTGGTGCGTGCGGTAAAACTTACAGTAGTAACGTTAATGCTACCGCGTTATATCGCGCTAACGGGAGTAATAAAGTTGGCTACATCTGTACATGGTTACACTGTAACAGCTTAGACTCAAGTGATACTGTAGTATGATACGAATTTCACTCACAGTCATATTTATTAAGCAGTGCTATTTCATAGGACAGCTTACAGCTTACATTTACATGAGTCTTCTGGAGCAGGGATGTGTCATATGGAATAGTACCGCTTAGCAGAGTAGTAACTAGGTGTTTTTGCCCTCAGGGCTGGGCCTTGGGGAAGCTACCCCACTCACCCCCACCTAGTTCCGCCTCTGCCGATTGGTTCTATTTATGAATGCTTAAAAACTATGATAAATAATTACAAAGAATAGGCTAGTATTCTGACAGGTAATTCATTCAACTATATGAATATGGCATCATTCTCTTAGACACTGTATGATGTACATGCATGTGGATAGAGGAGATGCATCTTTGTATCTTTTATTAGTGTCCCCATTTTGCTGTTCATTTTCCTACCCGGGGAAGATTCTTATACATTCTTCTTAGGAATCAGCCTTAGCCTTGAAATCATTTTATTGTGGGCAATGGTTTATCTTTCTAAAGGAGAAATTGATTAGGATTCATGATTAATTTGGGAATTCTTCTGTTTACAATGTAAATGCCGTTATTAAAGGCACTTCACATGCAGAGATTATTTTTCTGTGGCATTGTTGGGTAAAAGTAGATTCCTTTTTTTTGTACTTTATTGATCATTTTGTTTTGTAATTGGGACCTTTTCAGAACCCAACAGCAATAAACAATTCACATAGAAAAGATATGTTATGGTTACATGAAATGTTTTACAACCAGGTTACAATACAATGGAAATGAAACACTTCATTTCTAACATATTTATGAACCCAGGCCAATCCCGTTAATATACAGTATTTAACCCAAGCTCTTGTCCACAAGCGTGGTTGCACTTTCAGCTTTGGATAAGATGATGAAGATTTTGGATAAGATGATGAAGATGGGTAAGAAAAAGTGTGTTGTAGTGTTCACTGGTAGATAACGAGAACATTGGAAGATCAAAACGGTAGTAAAAGTTCCCTCGGCTACGCGAGCATTACTCAACATGTTTGTCAACAGCTGTAATTAGTCCCAGATTAATTACTGGAGGCTAAATAAGAAAAATAAGTGGTGCAAAAGGAGGAGGGAAGGGAGGTGGTGCAGTGAGGCCACTAACAGAGGACCTTATTTTCATCTCCATAACCGTAGGTGTTCACTTTATAAGCGTGTAAATAATGTACAAGACGTTTTCTGCGTCAGGTCAGAAGGCAAGAAGATCCTTGTCAACTACAAAACAGTAATTCCATTGTTTATGTGTTATATTTCCCAGTCCCTCAAATAGTAAAGTTTCCCAGGTGTAAGACTGGAGCAAAAGGTGTAATACGTGTATACAGTGGCACCAGATTTACCAGGCAGAAATTCCATTGAAATCAGTAGTGTTTTTTTCCTTTAAATCTGTTGCTACCTTTAGCCCCAGTTTTGCAGCTGAACACTTTGATATATAGCTCCCAATATTTAAAGAGATACCAAAATTCTATGTGCCAACATGCAAATAAATACAGTAAATGTGTCACTTTTAGCTTCTGTCAGGATTTTCTTAATGTATCAGCCTTCTGCATTAAGTAACTCTTACAGTAAAGGAGAAACAGAGCCAGTATCCATGCAGGGGACAGTGACTCAATCCGTTCAGACAGACTTTTAATTCTGTCCTTATGGAACACAATATGTTTATTGTTATTTGTTTTATTATTATTTTTTTAGCTGAATTCAATTATCTGGAACCTTCTACAAAATAAGTTTTGGCATTTCTGCAAAGTTTTTATCAGCATTTGCAGAAATGAAGACTGTACCGCAGACAAGGAGAAACTGGATGCCATATTACTGCGGTAATTGTCCAGGACTTTTCATTAAAATGATTGTAGACTGTCAATGTTTTTTTTCCCCCAACTTGATTCAAGCTAAGAAAAATCCTTTAAATAGCCTGTTAAATGTGGTTTGTGAAAACCATAGCCATGATGTTTGGTGTATATATTATCATGTACAGTTGTACTTAATTGGTGGTTAAGATAGCAAACAGAGTAACAAGTTACTGATTGTAAAGTCACAGCTGATTTTGTTACCACAAGAGGTCATTAGTGTCTAGCACATTGCAAGTCTTTCCTACTTTTCATACTACAAGACATCATTAGTTTATAACATTGTATTTTTCCACTTTTGTTCAGGATGAACGTCATTCTGCTCCCAGAGGAATTGGAGCACCTGTGGTATAGTTTGCCCATCTCTTATCCAGTTGAAGCAATTTCCTTGCAAAAGCTACTGTCATATTTTGTCAATATGAGAAAGCCAAAGGGTTGCGGTAAGATTTATACTTCATGTCTACGTATTAAACGATTAGCATATATTTAATAAATCAAGACAAAAGCAAAGTGAAAACATTTTTTGCAAAGCTGCAGCCGTCTAAAACAATGTGTTTTAACTCAAAGATATTTTTCCAAAAATTACAATTAGGAAAAAAGTTGCAATTTAAGGCCCGTGAAGTAAACAAAATATCCATAGGTGTGAGAGAGGGGATGTACAGAAAGAAAAAGAAAAAGGGAGGGAAAAGGCCAAAGCAGCCATAGTTACTCGAGATGACAAGACACATTAAATATATTAAATAGAAGCACGCCAAACGCGGCTAAACACAAACACGGGTATTAAGGTTTTCCAGACAGAGAGGCAGGCTCGCAGGCAAAATATAGAATATAGAAATATAGAAAAACCAGGTATCGTGTAGCAAGCGTGACCATTTTTCCTTAATTTTAACCTCTGAGATTCGTTTTTTTATAGAGATGGCTTTTTTTTTCCAGATCTTGGTGATCCCACATTTAGCCGTAAACATAGGCTAAAAACATAAATCTTTAAATGTAAAAGTGATACTTCTGTTTAGGCTTGATTACACCAATTGTATTAGACTGCATTGTCAGATCCCCTTACATCAGAGAATAGGGATAAAGAAAATAAGCGCAAATAACACCACTTTAACAAAGAACTAAAATATACTATCCTTTAGAAAGTGCAGCTCCTGAGATAGGGCTCAATCCCAATCCAAACAGCAAATGGTGAAGAACAGCAGATGCGCAAATCTCATCAGGACATGAAAGAAATTAGAACACAAAATAGTGCAACGTTGTTTTTTTCAGAGAAATAGAATTCGTATTGTAGACTCTGCAGATTTTACACTCATGTGTTTCACGTGATATTCAGGCAGTGTGGTTATTAGAAGTGACCAACTTTAGTTACAGTACATCCAGACAGGTACTCCAAATCAACACAGGTGACCAACTTTGATTGCATCCAGACAGATACTCCAGATCAACCCAGGCAATATTGCACAGGGGGAGGGGAAATCCACATATACAAGGAGAAAGGCAAAAATAGTGTAATATATATATATATATATAGAAAAGCTATGTACCCGCCGCTATCCTCGGTGACCAATTCATTAGCAATCTGGGACGCATCCAAATTTAAATGTGGCCTTACAACCAAAAACACCCTGATGACACCCTTATGTGGTAACCCAAACTTACTCCAGGTATGAATAGTGCAAATTTCTTGCTGTGGAAACATAGCAATATAGTAAGATTGAAGGATCTGGAGAGTAGAAACAAAATTATAACATTTGAACAACTACATTCAGATAAACATATCCCACACTCAGAATTTTATAAGTAACTCCAGATCAGAGCTTTCTATAATAAATCTAACCCGCACCCCCCATTGACGACATTCGAAAAGCTCTGTCTTAGAGAGACAAATACAAAGGGACTCACATCGCAGATGTATAGAGAAGTGGCCGGTTCTAGCACCAAGGTTTCTCACAAACTAGGATACATGTTAAAGTGGGAGGCGAACCTAGGTGAGACCTTGGACCTGGAGGAATGGACCCAAATAGTAACAGCTGCCGCCAAGAGCTCGATCTGTACAACATTAAAGGAGAACGCATATAAGGTCCTGATGAGGTGGTATCTTACCCCGATTAGACTATCAACGTTTATAAAGGGAAGCTCCCCATTGTGCTCAAGACAATGTGGAGAATCTGCTGATCTGTTTCACATGCTGTGGTCTTGCCACCGCGTAGTTCCGCTATGTTCCGCTATGGCGCAAGATTAAAAATTGGTTGCAGACGATTTTGGGCCTCAAAATTCCACTAGACCCCGGGCTTTTCTTACTGAGTAGGGCATATCAGGGTATAGCAAAAGTTGAACTCAAATTAATTTCTCATTTTGCAACAGCTGTGAGGTGTGAGATCGCAGTATTATGGAAACAAAGTGAAATTCCTTCGATCCCCAAGATTCGGAATAGGTTTGGTAGGTATGCCAGATGGAGAAGTTAACGAGTTTGGTTAATGACACTGGTGAAAATTTCCTAAAATCTGGACGCCTTGGCTGGCCCAGACAGACAGACCAGGGGTAGAGAGCACCTCGATATTGCTTTAATAATTTAAAGTGCGTTCTCCTATGATGCGGTAGTAAGATATGCTCCAGGGAGTACTTGAAGAGGTAATTAAACAAATTAATCATAGTACTAAGACCCAGACCCAAGGATCTGGAGATAAATATCGGGACCGAAAGCGCTGAGCGATGTCGTGGCCTCCCATCCACATCCCCCCCGCCCCCCCCTCCTCCCTCCCTCCCCTCCTCCCTCCCTTTTTTCTGTTTCTTTTTAATTTTGTTACACCTTGTTAATTATTGAATACTGTTGGTGTACAGTTGAGATGCATACAGGATATAGATTTCTCATGACGCAGTAATGGTTATATGATGTATTGATGCTGTGATCTCAAAACCAATAAAAATTGCAAGTTATATAAAAAAAAAATCCTTTAGTCAGTATAAATCAGCAGCTACAATATATCCTTGTATTACCAAGGTAAAAGTATATATTGTTACAGTTTACAGCTCAAACTGCTGGGGGTGGGGGGGGGAGAACATTAGCAAATTATTCCAAGCAGGAAAGTGTTGCAAGGATCTTGCACTGCTTGGGATGTGGGCTAAAACCTGTTATAGAAATCAAAAAAGGCTTTAAAAATTTTTTTTTTTTTTTTTTTAAATGGCACTAAAAGTTGAATAATATTTTTTTTAAAAGTAACTCGTCCTCAAGTTAGCACCGGTCATTTTAAGCAAGGCAGAATGGCATCTGAAAGTATTAAAGGTACTTATGTCAGAATGCAGATAATAACATATTAACATAAGTGCACGATATGCCTACTTTTGTCTTCACTGATGTACGCAGATATCATACCTTTTAATATATATTAATTGATTTGAACTTACTTCACCATCTGCGTCTGCGCTTGTTTTCTTTTGTTTCACTTATGTCAGAATACTTGTTTTAAGATGTACAGCTCAACCCCGTTATAACGCGATTCGTTACAACGCGGATCCACTTATAACGCGATGCAAGCGTGGCTCCCAATTTGCATATTTATGAATACTTTACAACACGATTATTGGTATCTTAAATACTTTATTGTACAATTCATACAATTGTACATTATTTCTAACGCGATCCGCTTATAACGCGATGTGATTCTTTGGACCCCAAGCACAGCGTTATAAGGGGGTTGAGCTGTATTACTTAAGCTTCAATCATTGCTTCTACACTTTTGTTTTGTATTTCTAAAGGTCCCAAAAAAGAGAATCCAGTGGAAACTATTCAGACCAAACTTACCACAGATATTGTCAAGTATTGGAAAGAAACAAAATCTATCATGAAGGACAGAGACCCAAATGGTACAGGACAAGTCTCCTTCACCGAAATGTGTGCAATATTCCTTGCTCTAAAGCTGAAAGTTGGCCCTGTGGAATTTGACACATTGTGCCAAGCATTTGATCTGAATGAAAACGGGAACTTCCACTACATTCCTTTTTTAACATTTTACATCAAGAAAAACAAAGATAAATGATAGTGTTTTGGTTTAGTAATCAAAATAATGCCAAGGACCAAATTCAACCAACTGTTCTGAAGAGATTTGTGGTGGCTAATACCTTTTGATTTAGTGTAAAATACATTGTTTGTTTTGCCAATGTTGTGTAAATGTCACCCTTAAATACTCTTTACAAGTGTGCAACAACCCTTTCTAAGAGTTTTTAAAATATACACAGAAAGACTTAGGCCTGTTCTAGAACACCCAGACGTTGCCCCATGATATAACTTAAGACCGTTTGACCTATGGAGAAATAGAAACATTATAGATTTTGGGCATCTATTAGCAAAGGGTTGAATACTCACATTAAAAGAATTAAGCCTAAAATAAACCCTCCCTAAGGGAAATTCTATAAGTACCTTCAAATTATATGTCTATTTATATAGCGCCATAAATGTACATAGCGCTTCACAGTAGTAATACATATCATATAAATAACAAATAATATAAATAACAGGTCATGGGAATAAGTGCTTCAGACATAATAGTAACATTAAGGAAGAGGAGTCCCTGCTCCGAGGAGCTTACAATCTAATTGTTAGGTAGGGGAACATATAGAGACAGTAGGAGGGAATTCTGCGTCTGCAGGCGGCCAAGCTTTATGTATCGTGTCCAGGATTATCCAGTGCTATTCATATGCTTTTTTAAGCAAATGTGTCTTAAGGTGGGTCTTAAAGGTGGATAGAGAGGGTGCTAGTCGGGTATTGAGGGGAAAGGCATTCCAGAGGTGCTGGGCAGAAAGTGAGAAAGGTTTAAGGCGGGAGAGAGCTTTAGATACAAAGGGGGTAGAAAGAAGACATCCTTGAGAAGAACGCAAGAGTCGGGATGGTGCATAGCGAGAAATTAGGGCTGAGATGTAAGGAGGGGCAGAAGAGTGTAAAGCTTTAAAAGTGAGGAGGAGAATTGAGTGTGAGATGCGGGATTTGATCGGAAGCCAGGAGAAGGATTTCAGGAGGGGAGACGCGGAGACAGATTTAGGAAAGAGTAGAGTGATTCTGGCAAATTAGACACCATCTTGCATAAATGCCCAAACCCAAACTTTCCACATGCACAACATTTGAAAATGTATGCAGAAACAGGAGATATCAAAAAGGGCTAATATCTAGTATATACCAGGAGTTGGACCAGTGGGGAGAAATGCCAGACCATAATACAGTACATGATTAAATGGTAACAAGACCTAAATATGGAGATCCCAGGGAGGACATTTGGGAGGTTGCTTCAAAGACATCCAGAGAGAAGAATAGACAATGTAATGACGGAAAAGCTCACAGCCTTCCTTAGACACAGAGTTCAAATCTTTCATAAAGTCTGGGACCTTTGTTAAGTTAAGAGATGGAGATGCAAGAGTCAATTAACACCTTTTAAGAAATAGGAATACAAATAATATAATGGAGGATGGTAGATTTTGGGATGCTTGTGGGGGCTAATGGTCCTGATTCAATTAACAAAGTTTCTTCCAGCTCAATTTCTTTCTCCAATTTTACTAGCACTGGGGGCTCCACGCCATACCTGAAAATAGATGAAGTCACAATAGTCAAAGAAATGGGTTCATTAGCCTAATGCATTCGAAATGAAAGATCCCAGTGAGTGCAGGGCCATGCACAGCATAACGTGATGCCGAGAGAACCAGCCATCGCCACACCAGTCCATTTCCCCCGAGAAGCCGGAAGAGACACTGACTCCTGCAGATCTGACGTCAGACGCCACCCGAAGTGATCGTGCTGCGGGAGGATCTGACTGATAGAGACAGCTGCTACTACCCATCTTCGCGGCAGTATCAAAGTTACACCCTACCTGATGGGCCTGTATTGTTTGTACATTACTGTTCCTTGTTTTTATGTACGATAAAACTTTTAATTGGTCTGCACTATTGGCTCTCATTTGTCTTTCTCCGAGACATATAAGACAAGATTGGATTTCAGATCGGCTGATACCACCTATACTCATTGCTGTTTTACAACTGCCAGGCTGTAAGTAGTCTCTCTATACGAGCCAAGACTCTGCAAATTGTTCCTGTCACTATATATACGTAGAATTGCACTATTTTACTTCTCTTCATTTGGGTGGATTCCTGACGATCATGCTCCCTCCTAATCCTGGAAGTGCTGTCTGTTAATGGAGACTGTGTACATTTTCTCCTTGGAAGTTGAAACTTCGTTTTGTTTTCACTTTAAATCACTATATATATATATATATATTAAGAAAATCACTGGATAATTTATCCTTCACTTTATTGTGTGTAAGCACCTATTTAGATCACGTTGGTGTCACTACAACACAAATCAATCTACTTTTACATCAGCACATTTTTTACTCCACCTCTCCTTTTTCCAAATCATGCTGCCATTCACCATCACACATGACTACCCTGAAGGCTTCAGTGTGCCAACACAATCACTTTCTGACTAGTTCGGTCAGGAGTAATAGGACAAGGTGGGCCAAGTGATTTGCATCTGCCATCAAGTTCTGTGTTTAGGAACAAAGCCAGAATGGAGCCATTTTTGGCTTGACCAGGTCTCTGATGGAATATGGGCAGGAGATAAAATACCCATCTGTCTGATTCATTAGTTTCAATAAATCAGAAATGTAAGTTATTTTATCATTTATACTTTCAATGCTGTAGCGCTAATGTTAAAATGTAAAGAAGAGAAATGTAAGCATTTTCCTAGATTATACACACCTGGATACTATTCGACCAACATCCAGCAAGCTGTTCGTTTGTCCGCGAAGGGCAGAAATAAAGTTGTACTGTTCAAAGTTTTGTCCTGAGATGGCGGCCATCTTGGTACACAAGGAGAAAAGACATGGGGATATGCATAGAGGCACAGACACAGCACCCATCAGCGGAGGCAGTTGCAAGAGGCCAGGAATAGTCAAGCGCAGCTCCCCCCTGCAGTTAGCCAGTGCCAGTTAGGTGGACAGAAGAGGGGAAAGTGGGAAAGGAGGAACAATTCACTGTCACCCAGACACAATACCAGAAGGAAAGTGACCACAGAACCCGCAGAGCTGCCTCCCCTGCATCTGGATTCGAGACAGACTGCCCCTGGTTATGTCGTTATTGAGTCCTGTTCTGTGTATATAGGAGGCGTGTATGTGCAAAAAAGTAGAATGAATGATGTGTGTCTGATGAATGGCTGAGGTAAGAAATAGGCATAAAAAGTATTATGGGGAACATATTATTGTGGATTAGGAACTAAATGCACGGTAGCAGGGAATTTACATCCAGGTAGACAGCATTATTACTAGGTAGACGCACAGTCACAAGGGGTTACAGGGTCAAGGGGTGGTGGACCACATACTTTAGACAAAGGTTGACAACTTCTTACTGACGTCAGCCACTATGCGTCACAATTCAGATGCAGGCTATTGGGTATATGTGCTAGCCTTGTTAATTTTCCTATGTCACCGCAGACAGACAGTTATACAGGAGCTGGCATAGTGGCATATGGTTAGGCATAGTTACATACAGATATTTACAGTTAGATATGGAAAGATAAAGTTGACTAAAGACGGCTGGGTGACTCGGTACAGTTGGGTGCGGTTGAGAACGGTGGTATAAGGAGGTATACTAGAAGACATAGAAATATATAATAAGAATCCTGGTAGTTTGCCCGTACAGGACAATTTGCAGCAGTTAAGTTGACAAAATAGTTGTTGCATTTGTTATGGGGAAGAGAAAAAAAATGGGGAGACATTTTTTTTTTAAAGATGATTTCTATTCTTTTCTGAGTTAATGTGGACTGATGTTTATTTGGTTTTTAAAATAGGCAGAGCCGAGGGGGGACTTCTCCCATCCCTGGTCATTGCTATGTGGCCGACAGGGAATGCCCTGGCTAATAACAGGGCATTCCACAAAGACCTTTGGGAAGAGGAGGACCGAACAAGACCGGTTAGCCAGACACCAGTTAAAGGTGTATGGGGTCCCAGTTTTCTCCTAAAGGCGAGAGATCCAAAGTGGTCATTGACCACGGAGAGATCTCCAAAGTTACTTTTTCTTTACTTGTTTTTTCCTCCCACCCTTCCTCTGCTCGGTTGGCCGTGACGCTGGTTGACCCTGGACGTCATATCAGAGACACCTCCAGGAAATGGACAAAAGAAGATAAGGTAAAACACAAAATCCCACACAATGGTTAGGACGGATCTGAGAGAGAACCAAAATGGGCCTGATAATTTTATCTCATAACATAAAAGGTTTGAATAGTCAGGGAAAGAGACGAGTAGTATTTGCTGATTATCAGAGGAAACATGCTAATATCGTACTAATCCAAGAGACACATTTCAGCACTAGTAGCTCTCCAAAATACTTGGACAAACATTTCAGGCAATTCTACCTTTCATCTTCCACTAAGAAAAAAAAAGGGGTAGCAATTATATTTCACAATAAATGTTCGTTCAAAGCTGAAAAGTTAATCAAAAATAAAAGAGGGTAGATACTTGATAATAGTAAGCACAATAAATGGACAAATACTAACATTAGCGTCTATCTATGCCCCATGCGATCATGATCCTACCTTCTTCACGCTAGTTTTCAACAAGTTGCAGAAAGTTGCACAGGGACCATCGTGGCTGGATATTTTAACACGACCCTCAACCCTAAGCTTGATAGGTCAGGCCCCACACAACGCTACACTAAAAACAACTCACCCACACTGCGGTCGGGCTTGAAAGAAAATAATCTTATAGATGTCTGGAGGGAGCAACACCCCTATGATAAAGATTACACATTTTTCTCGCTTCCTCACGCGTCTTATAGCAGAATCGACTACTTCTTTGTCTCAAGCAGACTGGTCCCAAAGATCTCCCATACTGGGATCCATGATATTCCATGGTCAGATCACGCACCTATTGAGCTACGGTGCACACAACTAATCCTAGAGAGACCTGGAGCAAACTGGAAACTGAATGAATCCTTCCTGAAAAACCCAGAAATTACCCAGTCGATTGCTGAGGAAATAGAACAATATTTCAAACTAAACGTTGGAACGGTGAGTTACCACCTATCCCTGTGGGAGGCCCATAAGGCCACGTTAAGGGGGATTCTAATTAGTATAGCTTCTAGAAGAAAGAAGGAAAGAAAGGCAAAAATCTAAATTTAAAGATCTCTCAGACAAACATAAACAAAACAATAATCCATCCATCCTTAAGCAACTAAACGATGTAAAAATTGAGTTGAACGTACTATTAACCTCCCAGGCTGATATCTCCCTGAATTGGTCAAAAAGGAAGTTTTTCGATAAAGTGAACAAGCCAGATAATATGCTTGCAAATAAAATTAAGAAACAAAGCGCCAAATTATAGTATCCAAGCTATTAGAAGAAAATCGAGCACCATCTCCGGAAATCCTAAATTAATAGTGGAAGAATTTAAATTATATTACGAAAATATATATAACGGAGATAAAATAGAGCATAATCCTAATACTGAAAGAGCTCGGGGGAATTTTCTAACAAGCTCAAAGCTGACAAAGTTGATGGAAGGGGAGAGAGAGATTGGGCAGAGAGTTTACCCTAGAAGAGATTTCCCTAGTAATCGAAAATTTGAAGACCTCAAAAGCCCCGGGACAGGATGGTTTCTCAGGCTTATATTACGAAAAATATAGTAAGCTGCTTGCTCCCTACCTTCTCAAAATGTTTAACGCGGTATTGGCGGGTGACCCTTTCCCAGAACATATGCTCCAGACGTCGATATCAATAATTCATAAACCAGGAAAAGAATCGCTTGATTGTAAAAGTTATAGACCCATCTTGCTTATTAACACGGATATCAAAATATATTCTAAATTGATTGCCAACAGATTAAGTCAGATCCTACCTAGACTAATACACCCAGATCAAGTCGGCATCATTAAAGATAGACAAGCGGCAGATAACATCCGGCAAATCATCTGCTAGAAATAGCCAATTCAAAAAACGTACAAGTTATGGTACTAAGTCTAGATGCGGAAAAGGCTTTTGATAGGATTGACTGGGCATACTTAAAAGACACGCTTGGAGCATTTGGATTCGATAGCAAATTATTAACGGCTATAATGGCCCTTTATGCAGGCCCAACGGCTAGAGTCATACACCAGGGCTTCCCCTCAGACCTTTTCAAGATCAAGAGCGGTACGAGACAGGGATGTCCCCTCTCGCCCCTGCTCTTTGCCATGTGTATGGAGCCACTGGCAGCCCAAGTTCGGGATAATCCGGATATCTCAGGACTTAAAATAGAAAATCAGTTACACAAACTAGCTCTCTACGCTGACTATGTCCTCATGGTGTTGTCCAGGCCCCTCACATCTCTCCCTAACCTCTTCAGCTTGTTGGATAGATTTAACAAAATATCAGGGTTTAAAATCAATCAATCCAAGTCGGAAGCCTTAAACGTCACTATACCAAAAGCAGAAGAAAAACTCATTTCCCTCAACTTTAATGTTCGGTGGCAACATAAGGCGATCAAATATTTAGGAGTATTTATCACTAGCAATTTTAAAAAGACTTTATAAAGCAATCTATTCCAAATTTTATTTGTTCCCTGAGGGAGGACATGGGGCGCTGGGCCAAATTTAACATCTCATGGATTGGCAAAATATATAGCATAAAGATGAATCTTCTTCCACGCATACTGTATTTGTTCCAAACGCTTCCAGTGCCCCTGAATTTGAAAGAAATAAGCAAGCTACAAGCCACAATCTCCAAATTTATCTGGGGGGGCAAAAAGGCAAGAATTAAAAAGCAGACACTGCTGAAACAATCGACAGAAGGTGGCTTGGCAGTACCTTGCTTGGTATCATATTATAGGGCGGCCCAATTATGCCAAATTTCCCAATGGCAGACGAACCCTGATTTGAGACGTTGGGTTGCATTGGTTACAAAAGGGGTAGAAAGAAGACATCCTTGAGAAGAACGCAAGAGTCGGGATGGTGCATAGCGAGAAATTAGGGCTGAGATGTAAGGAGGGGCAGAAGAGTGTAAAGCTTTAAAAATGAGGAGGAGAATTGAGTGTGAGATGCGGGATTTGATCGGAAGCCAGAAGAGGGATTTCAGGAGGGGAGACGCTGAGACAGATTTAGGAAAGAGTAGAGTGATTCTGGCAAATTAGACACCATCTTGCATAAATGCCCAAACCCAAACTTTCCACATGCACAACATTTGAAAATGTATGCAGAAACAGGAGATATCAAAAAGGGCTAATATCTACTATATACCAGGAGTTGGACCAGTGGGGAGAAATGCTAGACCATAATACAGTACATGATTAAATGTAACAAAACCTAAATATGGAGATCCCAGGGAGGACATTTGGGAGGTTGCTTCAAAGAGATCCAGAGAGAAGAATAGACAATGTAATGACGGAAAAGCTCACAGCCTTCCTTAGACACAGAGTTCAAATCTTTCATAAAGTCTGGAACCTTTGTTAAGTTAAGAGATGGAGATGCAAGAGTCAATTAACACCTTTTAAGAAATAGGAATACAAATAATATAATGGAGGATGGTAGGAAGAAAATATACTATTCGTCTCTATAAATATGTAGTAATGATAACATGACTTAATTTAGAAATGTTTGTGTATATATACATATATACATATATATATATATATATATATATATATATATATATAGCATTCTCCCTACTCCAACCCCCCCCCTTTTTTCTTTCTGTACCAGACACATCAAACTCCAATAAAAATATTACTTCAAAAATATATAGCTATGACCATATACATTTCCTGCTGATATATTAGCGTTTAAAAAAAATACATTTATATATATATATATATACACACACACACACACACACACACACACACACCAACACACACCACACACCACAACCAACACACACACAATCCCGCCTTTCGCCATTATCACCCCAACACTTCCACTCCAGCAACGGGATTCTGGGAATAAACATGCAATGAGCACACAGTGGCCAACCTTTTGTTTGCTGGCTATGCATTAACCCTGGCTGTGCTCAAAGCTTGTGACCATGCAACAAGCTTAGTTAAGCCTATAGGGAACCATGTGTATGGTTTTGAAGCAAAAGGTGGCACTGTGTGCTCATTTGCATGTCATTTCCCAGAATCCCTTGCTGCAGTGGAAGTGCTGTGTGCCGGGTGATAATGGTGAAAGGTGGGGGTGCAGACCTGTCTAAGACATGCAAATGAGCATACAGTAATATTTCCATGTGCGATAGATATACTTACAATGCAAATATGGAAAGGTTTTCAAATATGTTTTATTACTGTAAAGTGCAATTTCTTATAACCAAAATACCAATATAAACATTATTTACATGTAAGGGGGTCAAGCAAGGGAAAAATAGTAAACCGTGGTCACAGCATCTCCAACAGCCAACGCTTTGAAAAAGTAAAAAACTTTATTGATAGCTAACAGTGAACATCAGCAGCAGTACACTCTGACGCGTTTCGTCCAATGATGGACTTTTTCAAAGAGTGATTACCCATGCATCCTAGCGAACCTTTTATAGGAGATGACGTGTCAAGATAATCATACCATTACAGGGATGGACCCTCCTCTTCACCTGCAAAGTAATTAACCAAATTATACCTATCCCACGTCACCCCATATACACAAGGGCCGATATATGCAACAAAAGACAAACAATACACACATATTCTGAAATAAGAATAAAGAAAAAGAAAATAATATAAAAACAATGTTAAAAACAAGAAAACTGATTGTTCACATAATTGATATAATAAATAGATGTGATAAATATGGATAACTTACACATACCTTTGTTATTTAAATCAATTAACTGTAAAACAGTAAGTCATTAGGATATAATACAAATGTAGATACTATTAATGGGTACATAAATGACAATTATAGAAATGTGATGCATATAAAAAGGTTATTCAAATGCTGCATGTACAATAATAACCACAAGACATATACTACATTAATACAATAAGCTACAATAAAATACACCTCAAACACTCCACACGCATAATGTCAACCAACCAGGAAATGTTTAAGTTCCCACTCCTGGTTGATGCCAAATGGATGGAGAGTGTTCAGAGTGTATATCCAGTACATTTCTTGTCTATTTAGTGTGCCCTCTCTATCGCCACCCCTTACATGACGGGGAATATGCTCAATAGCTAAGAATGAAAAATTATCTATTCCACCTCTAGGACATCTAGAGAAGTGTCTAGGCACCGGATGTGATAAATCCTTTCTTTTTATCAGACGAACATGCTCTGCAATACGCATTTTTAATGGTCTGATAATTCGTCCGACATATTTCTTATCACACCCACAGCGTAGGAGATATATAGTAAAAACAGTATTGCAATTTAAAAAATGCTTAATATAGTATTTTGTTTTATCATTATCAGATGTTATAACTTTAGTGGTATGAACATATTTGCACATGGAACAATTTCCACATGCAAAAAAACCTTTAGGTATCCCTCTTATATTCGTAAATTCTGAACGAGACTGAAAAAGGCTTGGTGACAAGTGTGAAGCAAGTGTTTTTGCCTTACAGTATGTAAACTTTGGCCTGTTTTTAACAAATTCAGAAATGTCCCTATCCAGGGACAGTGTTTATACACAATATCACATATTAGTTTTGATTGACGATTATATGTTGTGATAAACAGTGGACTTGTATCACTGTACCTGGACAGGGATTGCACATTATCTTTACAATTCTTTGGTATCCTCTTTTTCCTTTCCAAAAGTGTAAATCGATCCATAGAATTTGCAGATTCAAATACTAATTGGATATTAGTATGAGTATAACCTCTGGCTAAAAATCTTTCTGACAGTTCTCTGGTTTTGAAGCAAAAGGTGACACTGTGCTCATTTGCATGTCATTTCCCAGAATCTCTTGCTGCAGTGGAAGTGCTGTGTGCCGGGTGATAATGGTGAAAGGCGGGGTTGCAGACCTGTCTAAGACATGCAAATGAGCATACAGTAATATTTCCATGTGCGATAGATAGACTTACAATGCAAATATGGAAAGGTTTTCAAATATGTTTTATTACTGTAAAGTGCAATTTCTTATAACCAAAATACCAATATAAACATTATTTACATGTAAGGGGGTCACCCTCGGTTCCCCTGATCTTCCTTTGCCCCCTGCCTTACTCCTGTGGCAGTGGGGGAAGGGGACGGCGACTTCTCCCGGTTGGCGCCGCCATCTGGGCTGGCGCCGTCGGGGTCCTGATGCTCGCGCATGCATGAAGGGTTGCGTATGCGCAGATAGTTGCGGCGGCCATGTTGTGGTTGGCGCGAGGTTCACGCAATGCGCAGAGGTTGGCAAGGGTAGCAGTGGCCATTACGAGTGTGCAGGAGCTCTGGGAGGTTGCGCAGGCGCAGTTAAGCATAGTGGCGGCCATTACAGCTTCGCACTTGCGCAGTAGAGATCGCGCACGCGGTCCCCATAGGAAAGAGGTCTTGAGTGGACTACATCTCCCAGCAGCCTCTGGGGAATGCCCTATGATCCCTGTCACCTGCAGCCAGCCAGCCACTGAGACTTGCAGATTCTCTGCAGCAGGGGATTTGATACATTGTTGTGTGCAGAGTCAGGAAGCAGACTGTGAAGCACGAGTCAGGGAGACTTAGGAGACAGAAGGGGAAAGAAGGGGGGCAGAGAACTGCGAGCTTCTGCCCTAGGCCAGAAGTACCCCGGGCTAGAGTTGAGGCCCTGACTATCCACTAGTGAGGGTGGGTGGTCACAGGGACAGGCCCTTAGGTAAGGACCCTGTGCCCCTTCAGCTGTGTGCTAAGCAGGGACCCAGTATAGTGTATGCTGCATGTTCCTGTATGCTGCGTTGCTGATCCAGAGACTGTCCTTACGGTGGGACCCCATCCCACGTGGAGATACAGATCAGCGCTGGACCAAGCAGCGCCGGTAGACCCTTTGCGAAGACACCCAGGTGTAGAGACACCTGGGCAGGTATTTACAACCTTCCACACGTGCACCAACTTTAACTTGCTCCTCACATGTGACAGGCCTGTTCACACACTTGGGTGGGCTTGGATTCTTTGGACATGGGGTTGGGAAGGGGGTGTAAGGGTATAGCCCAGTTAGGGGCTAAGGAGGTTATAGCCCAGTTAGGGGCAAGGTTATAGTTGCCAGCTAGTGGCAGAGGGTGGTACATATATCTTGTTGTGGATTGCTGATGTATGTGTTAAGTTACATTCTGCATATAGTAAAGACCGTTGCTATTTTACATCCAGTGTATGTGTTCATTTGAATGTGTCCTGCGAGGAACAACTCCCGCTCTCCTGGGAGCCATCGCAGGTGGAGGCGCTGCACCATATAGTATTGTTCTAGAGGATACAGCCCAGGCTCTCATTGGCGGAGGCTCAGGCCTCCTGTGAGCCTAAAAGGTAAAGCACCACACTGGGTAATACATATAGATCCCCTCACATGCACCCTATCTGCGATTGGGTGGGGGAATATGGGTTACATACATTACATTCATTGCACACACAAAAAGTATAACGGAATACTTGTGTATATAAGGGGGGGGAACCACAACCTCTATGTAAAAAACAGAGAATTTCAAATCTATGATACTGCAAACTCCAGATCAGATGAAAGTGAAAGCATGACAAGGAAAAAACATGAATGCATTATATAAACCATGCAGGATTATTTTATTTAACAATAATGTGGACAAATGGTATGGTTCTGCTCAAAACTTGAACAGTAATGTATGCAATGTTTATCACCCATTTATCAACATTTCTTTTATCAGGGATACAGATATACCACATGGGGAAACCGTGCACAAACCCCAAACAAGCTGTGGTTTGGGAATAACCTACCATCCACAGACTCACATCAGGAAGAAAAAGGGGTTTTCATTTTTGTTATTCCTAAGATTGTATTTGGCTAGTGTTCCCCTTGGAGAAGCCTGAGAAACAACAGCAGTGAAAAAACTAAATCTTACCGTTAGTTTTTATCAGGTGATAAAACAACTTTTGTAGGGAACCATTTAGGAAAACAACTTCCAAAATAAAAATACGCAAGACATTGTTAAACTAACATAAAACAGTAGTTCGAAGGCTAGTATATAAAAAAAATCATATATAATTTAAGGAACAGTTATTAGTACCAATATTTTGCTACACAACTTAAACTAGAATGTTTTGTTAATAGAAATATGGAATGAAAGTGCCCATAACAAATATCCACGTATTACAATCAATTAAAAGTGTGCTTTTTCAAAACATAGCTGACACACTTAGCCGACAATATCTACAAAAAAGAAAACTACAGCTTAACACCTGTTTTATTAACCAGAAATATTTGAGACGTGCAATATATTTCAGTATTAATAAAACCATCTATATTTACCTACACACTTAGTTTCCTAGGGAATCTCAACCACATCTTCATGAGGACTATCACAACCCCAAGCTCGCTGTGCCCCGAAAATGTAGCTGAAACAAAAAATGCAAATTTAAACGTAAGAAAAATGAAAACAATTGTATTTCCTGTGAAAAAAGAATACAATCTTGAAATATTTTTTTATTTTACCTTTCATAGGAAAAACCATTGCATAATAAGATCAAGGGTGTCCCCCATGTTTTAAAAATAAGTTTGAAGTGTCGCTGTGCAAATAAAACTACTGTCATAAGGCACTGAATAATGTTATACTGATAAAGCATTTATTCTAAATTATAGGCTATTGCGTAAAATTATGGGCATTATTGAAAACCCTGCTCTCTGATTGGTTAAAATTGCGGGCATTATCCAATCAGTAATGCCCAGAATTTAAGCAGCAGAATGTGTAGTTTTCAATGTGTTTATTTCCAGCCAATCAGCTTTCAGAACAGCTGAGACAGGGCAGGGGATTCGTCTGATTGAAGTAACAGCTCTGAGACACGGCAGGGGATTGGTCAGGAAGTATCAGCCACGGGTTGACTCCTCCCCCTCCCGAGCTGACTGAGATTTTCTGAGCAGATTCAGTTGAATTGGTGGTGGGGGGAGGGGGGGAGTCTGCAAAGCAAATAAGTAAGTGGCTGTCTGCAGTTTCTTTGTGGCTGCAGTTTGTATGTGAGTGTGTCAGTAGTAGTGTGTGTGTGCTGTGGTATATCTGTGTAGAGGTGCTGTGTGTGTGTCAGTGTCAGCAGCAGTGTTTATGGGTGTAGCGTGTGTGTAGCAGCAGAGTTTGTGTGTGTAGAGCTGCTGTGTTTTTGTGTGTTGTGTGTGTAGAGCTGCTGTGTTGTGTTTGTGTATAGCTGCTGTGTTGTGTGTGTAAAGGTGCTGTGTTGTGTGTGTAGAGGTGCTGTGTTGTGTGTGTAGAGGAGGTGCTCGCTTCGGGCCTTCAACTCTTCCAGCCAGGGCATTATTGGGCAGTAATGCCCTGTTCTTCAGGGATTATTACTTAATTACCATCTGAAAAACAATCATGACCACATATTGCTGATAGAACGGGGATCACCTTGCACTGTTCATTCAAGAATAATATTTAAGGTAAAACTTTTGGTTTCTGTACATATGATGTGAAGTCAAGAAATTGCTTTCTCTCTAACTCACACTGCCTCTTTTAACTGTTTGTGCAGGTTTGTCATCACCTGCATGTAACTGTTCATGTTTTTGTAATATACATATCTCCGTACCACATTGTGCGGCGCTGCGGCATATGTTGGTGCTTCACAAATAAACGGTAATAATAATAATAAAAACTCATGTTTCAAGCCCCAAATATAATAGCACAGAATTCCATGTAATACTATAAGGATATGGGACTACAGTGTTTATTCTGAGTCAGTTTTTGTGTGGGACCCAAAGCCATGTTATGATTGTAGTAGAAAAATTAGTGATATACGTAATCTATCACTCACCGCCGTTTTGCATAGTGGAAAAATGTGCACAAGTAAAAAAACAGTTGTAAACAATAACAAAAATAATCCAGGGAATGATTTGATGTTTGGACTCAAGAAAGACTTCTCCCGGTTTCCTGTTATATAGGTGTTAGAAAACTCATGACGCTGTATAAAACACTGACATGCAGTAGGACCAGTATCTTAGAGTATTTTTATTTATTTTTTAAATGTATGGTGCTGCATTTCAATAAATATCTAATATCAGCATGGCTAGAGCCAAAGATTTCAGTCATTGTTGAAAATGGTTCAATCCATTACCTACCCATACTGGAGTGCTTAATCACCTACTAAAACAGGTTCCAATACAACTTAAGTACTGTAAATCGAAGCCAGGGGATTGGGGTTTGCAAAGACTGTGCTCTATTCGGTGGATGGTTTATCATTTATTTTTTTTACTCACCATGACTTACTTTTGTGTATCTGTTTTTTTGCAAAGAAAAACTTATTTAAACAATACTTTTTGAAGTGTTGTTATTTTTTGTTTGCCTGTTAATTTGTGATATACATTAACAACCCGACAAATAAAATGAGAATAATCTGACCATGGTAGAGTTGTTATACATTAAAAAGCTAAACAACTCTAACTGCTAATTGAATTCATGTTACATCATAACCAAGAAAATCACTAATACGTAAACTATCATTTTTAAACATACCTATTGAACAATTTACCACAACCATTTAATGCGTACCACTTCTGATAAGTAGGAAATAACATACACATCAAAAATAACTATATCTTGATTTTTGGTTTTCCAAATCATAGTGAAAATAGCAGAAAAAAATATCTTGATGTTTTCCGATATATTTGAGATGATACGCAACCCTAACAACTAAACTGTACATTATACTAAGATATGCTTTTCAGTGCTAAAATCCTAGCTATATATATTTTTTTTGAAATCTTGGATGTGAGTGGTCTGGAGACCATTGTGAATTGGTCCGTCGTTCCGCCCAAAACCCTCCCCCTGCTCTCATTGGCCGTGTCGGCCCCCCCCCCTCCTTTGTCCTCCCCCTGCCCCCCCCCACGCTCTCATTGCCCCCCAGATCAACCTCTCCCTCCTGTCCTCTCTCATCCTCCCACCAGCCGCTCACTTCTCGCTGCTCTCACCCTCCCCGGCTCTCCCCCTTCCCCGGCTCCACCTCCCCCGGCTCTCACCTCCCACAGGCCGCTCCCCCGCTCTCCACCTTCCCCGCTCTCACCTCCCCTCGGCTCTCACCTCCCCATGTCGCTCCCCCGCTCTCACCCTTCCCCGGCTCTCCCTCCCCAGGCCGCGCCCTTCCCTCTCTCACCTCCCCCACCTCCCCCCGTCTCTCACTCACCCTTCCCCGGCTCTCACCTCCCACAGGCCGCTCCATTCCCCGGCTCTCACCTCCCCCCGGCTCTCACCCCCGACCCCAAGGCCCTCTCCACCCTCCCCCCCGGCTCTACACCCTTCCCCAGCTCTCAACCTCCCCCCGCTCTCAACCCTTCCCCAAGCTCTCACCTCCCCCAGCTCTCACCCTTCCCGGCTCTCCGACCTCCCCAGCCGCTCCCTCCCCAGCTCTCACCCTCCCCCGGTGGCTCACTTCTCCCTCCCCACCGCTACCATTCCAACTCCCCTCCCCCCCCCGACACAGAGCCCGCTCCTCTGCGGCTCTCACTTAACACCGCTCCACCCAGCTCCCCCTCCCGGAGAGCGCTCCTCCGTCTCTCTCTGCTCTCCCGTGAAGTGCATGTTGACGGTATGTGCAACAGCACCTCCTCACATGACGTCTCAGCCTCGTCGGGGTCAACGGACAACCGCTGAGGAGCCCAGTGGGGGGATGGCGGTGCGTACCAACCCCCCCGGATTAATAGATATCTTTACCTTGCGGTGATGAAACGGATGTTTAATGGGATGGGTTTCTTTCATTTTTCCCTGCACTCCCCCCCCCCTCACTCCCTCACTCAGCCCCCCCCTGCCCTTTTGCACACCAAAACCCCCCTCCCTCCCTGTCCTTTGCCCCCCTCACCTCCCCCCTGGGGTCCCCCTTTGCCCCCCGCCCTCCCGCCCTGTCCTTTGCCCCCCCCCCTTCCCCCCCTCCCTGTCCTTTTGCCCCCCTGCCCCCGTCCTTTGCCCCCTCCCTGCCCCCGCCCCCACTCCCTCCCTCCCTTTGCCCCCTCCTCCCTCCCTCCCTGCCCTTGCCCGTTCCTCTCTCTCTCCTGCCCATGCCCCCCTCCTCCCTGCCTTTGCCCCCCTCCCTCCCCTGCCATTTGCCCTCCCCCTCCTCCTGCCTTTGGGCCCCCCTCCCCTCCCTGTCCTTTGCCCCCCCTCCCCTCCCCCTCCGTCTTTGCCCCCCCTCCCTCCTACCTCCCTTCCCCCTCCCTGGTGTCCCTTGCCCCCCCCTCCCTCCCGGTCCTTTGCCCCCCCTCCCTCCCTGTCCTTTGCCCCCCCTGCCTCCCTGTCCTTTGCCTCCCCCCTGCCCCCCACTCCCTCCCCTTTGCCCCCCCTCCCTCCCCTCCCTGCCCTTTGCCCCCCCTTCCTCTCTCCTGACATTGCCGCCCCCATTGCCCCCCCCTCCCTGCCCTTGGCCGCCCCTCCCTCCCTGCCCTTTGCCCACCCCCCTCCTGCCTTCCCTTTGCCCGACCCCCTCCCCTCCTGCCCGTTGCCCGCCCCCCTCCCCCCTGCCTTTTGCCCGCCCCCCCCCT
>CM071571.1:101625148-101642889 GCA_036426205.1 Ascaphus truei | reverse complement strand
GGGCCGAAATTCATTGCCCTCTCCTTTATACAGAAGCAGTTAAACACATGACTGAAATAACTATAAAAGTGGTACAACGCGACATTGCGCCATCAACCACGCGACCAGCGCAATCTCACAATTTTCAATGTTGATCAACTGAAGTAGATTCAAAAGTTTTATTGGTCAATGAAGACTTTGTTACTTTGATATTTCATTCAAATTGCCCAGGAATTTAACCAATATTAAAATGATTTAAGGTTTAATACCCATATTTGCTAAGTGGCGTTAATCTGTAATACACCATCCAGCACAGGAACGTTCTGTTGGATGGACTGCAAAGGTGTCTTTCAACACCAGAAGGAACGTTCTGTTGGATGGACTGCAAAGGTGTCTTTCAACACCAGAAGGGGTCTGATGAACCAGTATAGCTTAGTAAATATGGGCCATAGGGCATATATCAACGGCCACAAGTAAATCAAACATTAAAGCACTTTTCTCAAGTACAACAACCCCCCAAATTGAAGCTCTTGTGTAACATAGTGTGCTTAAAAGGAGTGCTCTGATGTTGAACTAAATTGAACTAATGGCATTGATGGTTAAATGTGTTTAAAGTACGGTAGGATGCCTTAAAATAATTGTAAAAATAGGTTTATTATGGAGATATTGTATTGATGCATTGGGCATATATTCTTCACCTTGCTTTATTCTGACCCTTAATGAATCATGACATGAAGTATGATTAAACAAGATTACCTTATCAGGATAGAATAACTGCTCTTATCCAGGAGACCCCGTTGGTTTGTTTCGAAAACATATTTTTTAAAAGGCGTGAATCCCCTATTATCCCTAGTGCCAGAGGGGCCGAAATTCATTGCCCTCTCCTTTATACAGAAGCAGTTAAACACGACTGAAATAACTATAAAAGTGGTACAATGCAACATTGCGCCATCAAACACGCGACCAGCGCAATCTCACAAATTTCAATGAAGTAGATTAAAAAGTTTTATTGGTCAATGAAGACTTTGTTACTTTGATATTTCATTCACTTTGTGCATAAAACTTATGGGAATCGGCAGCTAAAACCTCAATTTGCACAGTAACAAAAGAGAATATATATAAAATCATATTCCAGTGGTACTTGACCCCAACTAGGCTGAACCAGATTTTCCCCAGCACATCTGACCTGTGCTGGAGGGGATGTGGACAAAAGGGAGACATGGCCCACATTTGGTGGTCATGTGCAGAGATCCAGAAGTTCTGGTCCATGATCCAGACGCTTCTCCGTGAAACCTCAGGGATCCTGTTTCCCATGGACCCTTTGAGACCACACCAATAGCTAGGCTGGTTTCATCCATTTTGACGGCCGCTAGATGTTCTGTAGCAGCGGCCTGGAAACAGGTTAACGCTCCGGCGAGAAGCACGGTAGTCAGGAGGATAAATACAGTCATGACGATGGAGAAGCTCACAGCCAAGCTCCATAAGAGAATGCCTCAGTTCTGGAAAACCTGGGACCTCTGACTGGTAGCACAGGGCCCCGGCGAGGCTTAGGCTGAAGCCCATCGGACACCGCCCGATAGAAAAGACAGAGACCCAGGAGGATCCTACCTCTGCTCCCCTTTCCTCCCCCCTCCCCCCCAGCCCCACTCTTTCCTGTCTGTTCGTCTCTTTCTGCTCCCTCCCTCCTTCCTTCCCTTCTTTACCTTGTTAACTAGAAAACTTGTATTGGTAAACATCCTGAAGTAACCAGTCATGAACCCTTGACACTGTTTAATGTCTATCTGTATTTACAGGTTTCAAATGAAAAGATTTTGGAAAAAAAAAAAAACTTCTCATCATGTACTTTCATTTAGACATGAAATAATAATTATAAATAATATGTATAGCACCCTTACTTTTCTATCATCTTTCAGTGTGTAGTCTTGATAAGAATAGTGCAAAAAGATTGCGTCCTTAGAGTACTGTTCCATTGACACTGTGTAGTTACATTTCAGCTGTATGTAAACATGGTGTACACCCCCACTATTTTCCCCTCCCTCTAGGAGCAATACTTCTGTCTTCTTTGGCTTTTGTCGATTTATCTTTTATAGAATCAGGGGCACCTTTGAGGGATGTCATTTTTGCCTTTGAATTCATTGTAATTTTGGAGGCTGCTGGCATCTGTATTTTGTCACTTTTAAGTGAGCTAATCCCGGCTTGTTGGGTTTTTGCTGATGGCGATGTCCTTTGTACTCCGTCCTTTTTGGCTGCAGACTGTTGAAGCTTCACCACAGATAATGGAGCACGCCCAGAAAATGTTGTTTTATCAGTTGTGGTCTTTTTTATTTCCTTTCTCTGAGCTTGAACCGCTATACAAGTAGATTTACTTACGCTGATCGGTAGGGGTGAAGTTGCAGGCAGACATTTAACAGCAGGTTGTGATTTGTATGACAAATGTGGCATTTTTTTATCTACATGTGAAGACACCACAAATGGCTTCCTAGTGGCGAAATTATTTTTATGAATATCTGCCTTTTTACTTTGTTTCGTCTCGTCTTAGACTTTGTTACTTTGATATTTCATTCACTTTGTGCATAAAACTTATCATGGGAATCGGCAGCTAAAACCTCAATTTGCACAGTAACAAAAGAGAATATATATAAAATCATATTCCAGTGGTACTTGACCCCAACTAGGCTGAACCAGATTTTCCCCAGCACACCTGACCTGTGCTTGAGGGGATGTGGACAAAAGGGAGACATGGCCCACAGATAATGGAGCACGCCCAGAAAATGTTTTATCAGTTGCGGTCTTTTTTATTTCCTTTCTCTGAGCTTGAACAGCTATACAAGTAGATTTACTTACGCTGATCTGTAGGGGAGAAGTTGCAGGCAGACATTTAACAACAGGTTGTGATTTGTATGACAAATGTGGCATTTTTTTATCTACATGTGAAGACACCACAAATGGCGAGATTATTTTTATGAATATCTGCCTTTTTATTTTTATTGGTCTCGTCCTTAGATAACTGTACGTTTGCAGCAGAGGGGTGATTGCTGGGGCTTTTCCAGCTGGATTTTGTTGTTTCTTCAAGCTTTTTAGCATTTGAAGAACGATCCCTAGGACTAGGAGGCGACGTTGTACTGTAATAGTTGGCTTAATGGAACTCACATTTATTTTTGAAGATCCCGAATGTGGGTGCGAATCAGAAATATTTTTTGATAGCGTTTGGAGTCGTGATGATGCTTTGGGATATGTCTTGGGTGGCTGCAGCAGTTTGCTTTGAGCTGCACGTTGTAACAAGTCTGCAGAAGAAGACTGTGCGTTTGTGGTCTTTTGAGTTACTTTAGATGCAGGAGTCGACCCACTGCTTTTCTGCAATGTGTTTGAAATAGGAGTTGTTGTTCTTGATAGACTAGATATACAAGGGTTTGTGGCAGAACCATTATTTTGTAAACCTTTGGTAGTAAGTGAAGTAGTGCCAGTTTGAGGAGAAGTGCCAGTTTGAGGAGAAGTCAATTTTTTTGCAACTTTTCTTTGAGGTTCGACAAACAATGAGGATCCTTTTCTTTGTGTGCTTTGGACTTTAGGACGCACCGCTGCAGGCGGTACATGGTTTGCTCCTCTTTGGGAAGTCAGAGCAGGTGAAGGATTATTTCTGGGGTTAGTTTTTGAAGACATCATTGGAGTAGATGCATTGGAATTTGGCTTTCGAGAAGCACCAACAGCAGATAAAAGGTTCATTACAGGAGGCCGTGGAGTTCCTGACACATTTTCATGTTTACCTCCTTTTTGGAATTGTAGAATTTTTTGCTCTAGAGTTGAAAACTGTAGCACTCGACAAGGATCATATTTCAGCAGAAACCCTTGAAGTGTGTCCCAGCCACCACCTACTCGTACCATGACATGTTTTCCATGTAGCATCTGAAAAATGAAGTAATATGTAAGTACTAAAACTATACATACACATAGAAAAGAAAAACACAGGAGATTACTATTTGAATCCGTCTTCAAATATATTAAAGTGAAACGCCCATTGGAGCTTTGGAGTGTCCAGCATAGCAGATGCAAAGAGAACAGATCATTTCTATTTAACCCTTGGGAGCACAAGCGTGGCTACCTTTAGCTATTCCCCATACATACATACATACATACATACATACACACTAGATTAAGGAGTGCATAGAGGCAGACACAAAATTATCATTACAGAGGCTCGTGGATCTTCAGTTTGGGCACAATAAGCACTAGAGATGTGAATTAAGATCTTAAACGATTTTGCTTTTTGTGACTATAAAAATGTGCTGGACAGTGCCAGGCCTCAGCCCTATGAATGTCACTTCACGATTTTAATGTGTCTTCAGTGTAATTACTCCATATACCTGCTCTGTAAATGCATTATAATGTTCTGACATTGTACGGCATTATGTTTGGAGTGATGTCAGACCTGTCCCTAATGCTCTGATAAAGCAGTCACAGATATCATGTCCTTTCATTACCAAGGGCGATTTAATGTGCTGGACTGTTTTTTTTTGTTTGGCTTTTTAACTACTTGATGGGAAATATGAGAATCAGTACACCGCTACTTGCCTTTTGAACATGTATGCATAGGAATTAGTATTTATGTTTTAACCCGGTTTGGATGGGCTCACTGTTACCAAGATCCTTTAGGGGTTTTTATATATCCTCAGTTTGTGACGAGTGCCATCTGATCTACTTCCTGTTGCATCTGACAATTTGTTATACATTTTCTTTGGAATCCCTTAAATCGACCAACACCATGCTAAATTTATCGAACTTCTGTTTCTTGCAAATACGTTATGTCCGGACATTTTCCCATAAGAACTGGGGCAGCTTAATGCAGCCACCTTGATTGAACATTATTATGATTCCCTTTTACAGGATAGTGATGGGTTTATTACAACATCGTGTTTCTCGTATTTCTGCTTGTACTGGACTCTTTCTCACTTTATTTTTTAAGTTAATTTATTTTATAGTGGTTGTTTCACTTTGGGGTTCACACGATACCTCTCTCTTTATCCCAGTTATTCACCAACTTTGTAGGACGAGTTGATTACATTATTTGTGGCGTTTCCTTTGTCTTTCCTTTATCGTTACTATCTGCGCTATGTATCCTGGCAACGCTTTCATGGCCAGCAGGCACTTTGACCATTTTCCTAAATGGTGGTGGAGCCTGCCTCTAGGGAATGCACACATTATACTGTGTAATTAGTATAAATATCCATTATTTAAAAACCATCAATTAGGTTTCCGAGTCTACTCCCAGCTGCTATGTACTTTCAATGACAATGATGAAATCAATGCTAGAACTTGTCATTAGTACTTGATGTAGCTTAGCACAAGGTTTGGTACATTTAGCATTGTGAAAACATAGTGCTGAATTAATGCTATTTTAAAAATTGTGTAGCATTGTCAGTCGTGTGTCAAATGTGTGTCAGTCGTTACCAGTTACTGAACATAGCAAGAGTGTTAACACGCTGTTACAAAAGAACAAAATACACAGATATAAGTGCAGACGTTTCTAAAATCAATAGAATAAATAGACTGCGTCTTGGCTCATATAGTTGCTCTACTCACAGGACACTAGAGTATATAAAGGCAGTTGGCAAATTGGGTTGCCACCCATGCAGATGATTGTGAACCGGACCCCCTTTTGAATTCTCCGTCAGCAATGATAGCATAAAAAGAGAGAAAGATACATAGTGCGATCAAATCGGAAAACTTTATATATTAAAAAAAGGGTAAAAAATGCGCACTTACAATGTGCCAATATAAAATAAGCATGTATCACACAAGGTGAATTGGAGGTATCCCGAACAGCTCACCGCCTCCCTTAGGTGTTTGGCTGGCTTCCACGGCTCTGTGTCCCGAATCGGAGCTTCCCTCTGTGCGCCCGTCTGGATGTGTGACGTCACGGCTGCAGAGTAGGTTTGCTACGGGTCGCCTCCAAGCCCAAAATTGGTCCACTCAACGCGTTTCGCCCAGCTAGCATTTATCCATTTATTGCTTGAAAGAATGAATACCAGTGTCTAGTGAATAAATTTTGACTGACTGTCACTTTAGCAATCATGTGAAATATAAACATTTAGTGATTATCATATCATAAGTGAGTTCCCTATAAGAAGCTTAGTTGTATCTCCAAAATCCCTTTCCACCTTATGTCAATAGACTAAGAAAACACCTTTGATATTTAACTTACAAATAAAGATCGGTTTAACAACCAGATATACACTTTAGTTCTAAACATAATTGTTTAATGACATTTCATATTACCCACTAAGGGTTGTTTTGTAATGCATTTATATTAAAAGTTGAAATTTCATAGGAATGTAACATATTTATGTTAGATATATGTCCCCCCATGTATTGATTCTATTGATCATTGTAGCATTTTAGGATTTTTTACTCATGTTAAAGACATGCTGTATCCACTTCTACTCCCAGTGTAATACATGCTGATTTAATTGTTTGATTGAAAGATAAGCTAATTTAGCAGGACAAATGGGTATATAAGAGCCACCAGTACACAATTACTCATACTCCTGACGAAGCCGACAACAGTTCCTGGTAGCTGGGCGAAACGCGTTGAGTGGACCAATTTTGGGCTTGGAGGCGACCCGTAGCAAACCTACCCTGCAGCCGTGACGTCACACATCCAGACGGGCGCACAGAGGGAAGCTCCGATTCGGGACACAGAGCCGTGGAAGCCAGCCAAACACCTAAGGGAGGCGGTGAGCTGTTCAGGATACCACCAATTCACCTTGTGTGATTCATGCTTATTTTATATTGGCACATTGTAAGTGCGCATTTTTTACCCTTTTTTTAATATATAAAGTTTTCCAATTTGATCGCACTATGTAGCTTTCTCTCTTTTTATGCTATCATTGCTGACGGAGAATTCAAAAGGGGGTCCGGTTCACAATCATCTGCATGGGTGGCAACCCAATTTGCCAACTGCCTTTATATACTCTAGTGTCCTGTGAGTAGAGCAACTATATGAGCCAGGATGCAGTCTATTTATTCTATTGATTTTAGAAACGTCTGCACTTATATCTGTGTATTTTGTTCTTTTATTTCCCTACATGCTCCCCCTGGATGTTTTGAGAAATTGCTAAACCTTGGAACCCGTGAAACAGGTCCCACCAGAGGTTTTGAGCTGGGTGTTTAGCTATTATATTAATTTTCATCACTTAACACTTATTATTATTTTCACTTTCATATAGAGTTGTTAGCGCCTTATATCACTTCTTTTCACAAAGCACGCTGTTACACACAGGAAGGACCAGGCACATGGAGGAGAAACAGCATCCTGGTTCATGCACAGACTCTGGGATCCCAAGAAACTAGCTTCCTACACTGCGCAAGATTCATGTGAATTACTTTCCTGTCTTGTGGTTTAGGAACAAAAATTGAATAGAATTTGAAGTATCTACTACATATTCTTTTATACACAATTATATACATGCAAAACAATTCATATTATGTTGGGATTTGTTTTTAAGCCTAAGGAATAGATCCGTTTTTTAACCCAACATGAAACTGCAAGTTATTCGCCTCTTTACAGAGGTACAAAACATCCCCTTCTTAATGTTTCACTGTAAATGGCAATACACCAGTATCACTTTTTCTTTATGATATTAAAGCCAGATTCCAAATACAATTATTTTATTGCAAGTGACATCCCTTGGCAATTTAGTAATAAAGTAAAAACATACTATTAAACTCAGGAAACATTGTTTTATGTTCCAGTTCAAATTGTTGTTAAACATGAACATATTTTATACTCCCTGAACTAGAGAAGCAAATAGCGGATATAACATTAAGTTTTTATTTACCAACATAAGCTTTTGAAACCATCCTTATGTTCATATATTAAAATTAAATCCATTATCTTCCACGAATCAGGTAATGCCTCTGGCGTTTGTTAATGAAAAGTAGCATATTTTGCCCTGTGGCTGCACTACAATAGAAAACTTTCTGTTCATTCAAATCCCAAGCTACAGTATAGAAAAATAAGGCAATATTATTTTCATTTTTCTTTTCAAGGAGATCATTATAAATACATATACATATACATATACATATACATATACATATACATATACATACTGCATTACAATTCATGAATTTATGCCATCTGGCGGACACGCAAAGCATTTCAGCCTAGTAAATCCTGAACCATTATCAATTAACACATCAACCGCGCGTCAGCCGGGCATGCGCCTGGCTGGGAAGGCAAAAGGAGCGCGGCATGCTTCAGGTGAACAGCGTGGCATTCCAGGAACATGCCAGGTAAAAGCCGGTGATTTGTAAGAATAAAAGCTGCCGCTGCTGTAAGGTGCTGGACTGTTTTTTTGTTTGGCTTTTTAACTACTTGATGGGAAATATGAGAATCAGGACACCGCTACTTGCCTTTTGAACATGTATGCATAGGAATAAGTATTTATGTTTTAACCCGGTTTGGATGGGCTCACTGTTACCAAGATCCTTTAGGGGTTTTTATACATCCTCAGTTTGTGACGAGTGCCATCTGATCTACTTCCTGTTGCATCTGACAATTTGTTATAAATTTTCTTTGGAATCCCTTAATCGACCAATACAATTATATACATACAAAACAATTCATATTATGTTGGGATTTGTTTTTAAACCTAAGGAATAGATCCATTTTTTAACCTAACATGAAACTGCAAGTTATTCGCCTCTTTACAGAGGTACAAAACATCCCATGCTTAATGTTTCACTGTAAATGGCAATACACCAGTATCACTTTTTCTTTATGATATTAAAGCCAGATTCCAAATACAATTATTTTATTGCAAGTGACATCCCTTGGCAATTTAGTAATATAGTAAAAACATACTATTAAACTCAGGAAACATTGTTTTATGTTCCAGTTCAAATTGTTGTTAAACATGAACATATTTTATATTCCCTGAACTACAGAAGCAAATAGCGGATATAACATTAAGTTTATTTACCAACATAAGCTTTTGAAACCATCCTTATGTTCATATATTAAAATTAAATCCATTATCTTCCTTGAATCAGGTAATGCCTCTGGCGTTTGTTAATGAAAAGTAGCATATTTTGCCCTGTGGCTGCACTACAATAGAGAACTTTCTGTTCATTCAAATCCCAAGCTACAGTATAGAAAAATAAGGCAATATTATTTTCATTTTTCTTTTCAAGGCGATCATTATAAATTAAATCTTGCCATTTGATACTGCATAGAGTTGAACTAAATCAGGCTTTTGACACTCGCAACATTTATCAATGATATTTTCACAATAGTGCACCTCAAGACATTTTAATGTGAAGTCCAGTTATCATGTAATCAATATATTTTCTCAGTTTTGGGACACGTACTAAAAGTTGCTATGCAATGAGAGGCTATGGGGGACCTTGTCTGATGATTTTTATGGAATAAAGATCTTTTTTGCCTCCGTGAGCCTCCTCCTGTTTCTCCAGGCAGTGCACTGCCTTTTTTCTTCACCTGTTCCTGTTTTGCCTTGGTGGACTGCACGCTATTGAATCTATTGCTGCGGGCTACTGCTATGGACCTTGGATACAAACAGTGAGTTGCTTCTGTGGGTATTCATACCCTTATTTCTCACTGTATGGGACAATGCTTGTGTAACGGGTTTCCCCCCCCCCCCAATCTCACATTGGCCCGGGTAAGTAGTCTAACCAACAAGGCAATATTATTTTCATTTTTCTTTTCAAGGAGATCATTATAAATTAAATCTTGCCATTTGATACTGCATAGAGTTGAACTATATCAGGCTTTTGACACTCGCAACATCTATCAATGATATTTTCACAATAGTTCACCTCAAGACATTTTAATGTGAAGACCAGTTATTATGTAATCAATATATTTTCTCAATTTTGGGACGCGTACTAAAAGTTGCTATGCAATAAGAGGCTATGGGGGACCTTGTCTGATGATTTTTATGGAATAAAGATCTTTTTTGCCTCCGTGAGCCTCCTCCTGTTTCTCCAGGCAGTGCACTGCCTTTTTTCTTCACCTGTTCCTGTTTTGCCGTGGTGGACTGCACGCTATTGAATCTATTGCTGCGGGCTACTGCTATGGACCTTGGATACAAACAGTGAGTTGCTTCTGTGGGTATTCATACCCTTATTTCTCACTGTATGGGACAATGCTTGTGTAACGGGTTTCCCCCCCCCCCCCAATCTCACATTGGCCCGGGTAAGTAGTCTAACCAACCCCCATTACGTGTTTGTGTTTGGTGGTGCACCTGTAGGCAACAGGACTCCTGAGTCTCCCGCTTGATGGTGTTAGGGGATGTCATCAGACAGGCAGCTGAGGTAGTGGGTGCGAGTTCAACTTACATCATGTGCAGCGCCTCCACCTCATCAGGATCTGTGCTTCCGCAGGGAGATGGTCCTGGTGAGGAACTCCTTCTTGGTGGTGACTGCCACTGTTGAGTAATTTCACACTCACACAGTGGGGGTTTCGTTAACAAGGCCATCTTTATTGTAGTTTGGGATGTAGCAGACTGCCCCATGCAGCTGCCGGCTCTAGCCGCACATCTCTCCGTGCTGTCCCTTTGCCAGGTACGCCCTCCCAAATTGAAGTGGGATTCCCTCTTCTCCTAGGGAGATCCTCTCTGTGCCAGGTCCCTGGACACAGAGTGGCTTAGACAGGCCGATTGGTCAACCTGGACCGCTAGTTACTGCACTAGGGTCACAAAGTGTTCCTACAATCCCTTATGCAGAAAAATACAACTTCCCAACAACTTCCCACAGCTGCTGGAACCAACACTAACTAACTGTGTTGTGCCTTATATACTAACCAACCCCCATTACGTGTTTGTGTTTGGTGGTGCACCTGTAGGCAACAGGACTCCTGAGTCTCCCGCTTGATGGTGTTAGGGGATGTCATCAGACAGGCAGCTGAGGTAGTGGGTGCAAGTTCAACTTACATCATGTGCAGCGCCTCCACCTCATCAGGATCTGTGCTTCCGCAGGGAGATGGTCCTGGTGAGGAACTCCTAGGTGGTGACTGCCACTGTTGAGTAATTTCACACTCACACAGTGGGGGTTTCGTTAACAAGGCCATCTTTATTGTAGTTTGGGATGTAGCAGACTGCCCCATGCAGCTGCCGGCTCTAGCCGCACATCTCTCCGTGCTGTCCCTTTGCCAGGTACGCCCTCCCAAATTGAAGTGGGATTCCCTCTTCTCCTGGGGAGATCCTCTCTGTGCCAGGTCCCTGGGCACAGAGTGGCTTAGACAGGCCGATTGGTCAACCTGGACCGCTAGTTACTGCACTAGGGTCACAAAGTGTTCCTACAATCCCTTATGCAGAAAAATACAACTTCCCAACAACTTCCCACAGCTGCTGGAACCAACACTAACTAACTGTGTTGTGCCTTATATACTTCAGGAGGCAGGCGCATCCCTGATGTCACTATCCAGAGACTCAGAGCATACAGCCACTCCCCTCCATACATAGGGAACCTCACTATGGTATGAGGGAAAACCTCCATAACTACTGCTGGCATACCTGTACTTACCAGGACTTACTGCCAGCAGAGAGGAAAGTAGTATACCATTATTATGCATGGCTATACTTGTAATATTTATTGGTGCTTTATAGCATTAGGTACTAGTCCCTTAACCCTACTAGGGCAATTGTATTATATACACAAAATTCATTGGGAGTGGTCCTGCTACAGACCTTTATATGTTCAAGGGACTTGTTCATTCGGATGCACTGATATTCTACAAAACTATGCAATAAGAGACCTTACGACCCATTCATTTAAATAGGCCAAAAGGGGTCTTCTAGCACCCCTTAGAAAAATATGGGCCAAAATGTATATCTAAGCCGTATAATGCTATTTTGGTAATTTTGAAGGAATGAAGAATGATTTAAAATCACCTTTCAGGGAAAAAAAAACAAAAAAAAAACACCACAGATAGGTCATTAATTCTGAAAATCCTCTGTTTTATACGTAATTTCTCATTTTACGAATACAAATCTCCACCTGCCCATTTTCTTTTTGCCATAGATCCTCCTGTCCTGATCTGTGATCACCTGATGTCCAGAGATCCAAGGTTCCCAAGATATCACTTTTTTTGTCCGTGGGGTGAATATTTTCGACCGGCAGAAAATATATCTTTGTCATGCTTGATCTAGGGCGGCCAATAAAAAGCTCCAACATTGACATTGCAACCTTCTATTGATGGCCCGATGGCCATGTTTGTAGTTGTAGTGGTGTTTGACACAAAAAAAAAAACTACTATCACATGAACCACCGGATGTCATGGGACCACGACCCCCAATCGTCGCATTACACACTTACCCTTATGAAAATAACGACCTTCAGATAAATACTCAATAGAGAACCGATGGGAACAGTTGCAGGGAGGATCTTCTGCAATGTGCTTCATCTGCAGATCACATAAAATGAACATTCACTACTTTAAAGAATTTTTAACTTTTTGATAACATAAGGATCTCTAAATATTAACACTAAAATTGATTTTTACCCTGTGTCTCATAGTATCACTGTGTAAATATATTTGACACCCCTTATGCTTTACCTTAAGTTGTAAGGGAGAGACAAAAGAAGAAGTTTGATTTTTTACTCCTAACATATATAATGAAATTAATTCAGCATTTCTGTTGGTGATTTCCCCCCCCCCCACACACAATCTTCAAAGTTTAAAGATGCATTTCCGCCTAGAGATGGGGGTTGCATTTTTTCTTTTTTTGCTTCAAGTAGGAAGCAGGGAGTCTTCGGAGCTGAACTGTGTTAATTTCAGCCCCGGGAATCCCCTGCTTCCGGGGATACTTACCTCTAAAGGCGCTACCGGTAGCAGCCCCGGCTGGGCAGGCAATATGGCTGTTTAAAGGTCTCATGTTACGCAGGCCAATAGGAAGCCAGAATATCATCTTTTGCGGCTTGCTATTGGCCCACAATATGCAGGACCTTTAAACAGGATTGAGATACAGACCGCACCATTAGGGGTATGTTTCTCGGGGAGCAGGAGGTCCCCAGAGCTGAAATTAACCCTGTTCAGCTCTAGGACACGCTGCTTCCCACAAAAGGTAGGATATATATATATTTATATTAAAGGAAATGCTTCTTTAACACCATCAAATGTAATAAACATGAGTAATTTTCTAACACCGTTTTGACAGTAAAACAAAATTGTTAAGCTCCCATCACCATAAAATTTACAAATGAAGAGTATCTTACAGCTTCAGATAGCTCCTCACGGTGACAGCAACATTTTGGGATGCTTGTGGGGGCTATTGGTCCTGATTCAATTAACAACGTTTCTTCCAGCTCAATTTCTTTCTCCAATTTTACTAGCACTGGGGGCTCCACGCCATACCTGAAAATAGATGAAGTCAAAGAAATGGCTTCATTAGCCTAATGCATTAGAAATGAAAGATCCCAGTGAGTGCAGGGCCATGCACAGCAGCTTATGGAAGAGCTCAGATAAGAAGCGTAGAACATGGCTAAAACACAAATCAGCACTTCCAGAATTAGGAGGGAGCACGATCATCAGGAATCCACCCAAATGAAGATAGAAGTAAAATAGTGCAATTCTGTGTATAGAAAGTGACAGGAAAGTGACAGGTCTTGGCTCGTATAGAGAGACTACTTACAGACTTTTGAAAATCTTCAAGTGCAGTTTCACTTGAGATAACCCGTGCTTAACTTAACTTCAAATTTGCATATTTCATTGTTGGTTAATAAATTTGCATATTTCATAGATGGTTAAACTTGCATATTGCTATATAAACCTGGACACCTATTAGGGGCAATATTGTGCTCCTGATGAAGCTGATTTCAATCAGCTAAATAAACGCGTTGAGCTAGCAGAGTGTAACCTGACGCCGAGAGGACCAGCCATCGCCACACCTGTCTATTTCCCCCGAGAAGCCGGAAGAGACACTGACTCCTGCGGATGTGACGTCAGACGCCACCCGAAGTGATTGTGCTGTGGGAGGATCTGACTGATAGAGACGGCTGCTACTACCCATATTCTCGGCAGTATCAAAGTTACACCCTACCTGATGTGCCTGTATTGTTTGTACATTACTATTCCTTGTTTTTATGTACGATAAAACTTTTAATTGGTCTGCACTATTGGCTCTCATTTGTCTTTCTCTGAGACATATAAGACAAGATTGGATTTCAGATCGGCTGATACCACCTATACTCATTGCTGTTTTACAACTGCCAGTCTGTAAGTAGTCTCTCTATATGAGCCAAGACTCTGCAAATTGTTCCTGTCACTTTATATACACAGAAATGCACTATTTTACTTCTCTCTTCATTTGGGTGGATTCCTGACGATCATGCTCCCTCCTAATCATGGAAGTGCTGTCTGTTAATGGAGACTGTGTACATTTTCTCCTTGGAGGTTGAAGCTTCGTTTTTTCACTTTAAATCACTATATATATTAAGAAAATCACTGGATAATTTATCCTTCACTTTATTGTGTGTAAGCGCCTATTTAGATCACTTTGGTGTCACTACAACACAAATCAATCTACTTTTACATCTGCACATTTTTTACTCCACCTCTCCTTTTTCCAAATCATGCTGCCATCAGGAATAGAATCACAGAAAAAGACTGGCAGTTGCTTGAAGTGGTCAGCTGCCAGGTAGCCAAGCTTGAGTAGGTGGGGAAGAAACAGGGCAGGGATGGAAAACAAGAAGGGGCTGATGGTGTAGTACAGTGGTGCGCAAACTGGGGGGCGCACCCCATTGGGTGGCCACCAGATTATTTAGGGGGGGTGCGGGAAGCCTGGGGGCGGGCGGGCGGGCAGAGCTGTGCACTGGCGGCCAGAAGCTCTGTACTGAGGCTGCTGCTGTGTGATCTCTGCCTGCAGCGGGGGCGGGGCCTTCCCTGCACACACACAGCCCCTCCTCCTGTCCCACTTTTCAGCCGACATGGGAGGGACTGTGTGTGTGTGTGTGTGTGTGTGTGTGTGTGTGTGTGTGTGTGTGTGTGTGTGTGTGTAGAGGTGGGAGACATTGAGGGGAGAGGGAGAGGGACATGGATAGTGTGACATATTAGGGGAGGGGGAGGAGGAGAGACATGGAGAGGTGTGGGACATATTTGGGGGAGGGGGAGAGGACAACTGGGGGGAAGGTTGAGAGAGAGCACTGGGGGGAAAAGTGAGCGACACTGTGGGGGGAAGGTGAGAGAGAGACACTGGGGGAAGTGAGATAGGACACTGAGGGTGAATGGAGAGAGACACTGGGGAGAAGGTGAGAGAGACACTGGGGGGAAGGGTGAGAGCGCACTGGGGGAAGGTGAGAGAGACACTGGGGGGAAGGTGAGAGAGACACTGGGAGGAAGGTGAGAGAGAGCCACTGGGGGGAAGGTGAGAGAGAGAGACACTGGGAGGAAGGTGAGAGAGAGACACTGGGGGGAAGGTGAGAGAGAGAGACACTGGGTGGAAGGTGAGAGAGAGAGACACTGGGGGGAAGGTGAGAGAGACGGGGCAAGGTGAGAGAGAGACACTGCGGGGAAGGTGAGAGAGACACTGGGGGGAAGGTGAGAGAGAGAGACACAATGGCTAAACGGAGGGATGAAGGTCAGGCAGAGATTGCAGAATTGAGGGGCTTGGGAGGATGAGCTTTGGGGGGCTGAGGGTTCTTCTTTGGGTCAGGGGGGTCACTTCGGAGTATTGATCAGCAGGGGAGATTAATCAGTACCCCCCTTGAGTTTGGTTATGGGGGTCCCTGATCCCTGGGCAACATTTAAAACGGGAATAATTAAATAATACATAAAACTGGTAGGTCGGAGTGGATGACACTGGGGAAAGCAAATGGGAGAAGGAAAAAAGGGGGACGGGAGAGGGAAGGGATGTAGCAAAGAGGTGGATAAATGCCCCCTCATGGATTGCCTTTGTGCACCAGAAAAAAAAACATATTACCAGATGCCAGCAAACAATAGAATAAACAGTGATCCAATACTAGTATACTGCCTGCGCGCACGCCTGCAGCCCAAGCGATTTGTGAACTTGGCTGCAGGAGATTGTAGACGCGTGGCGGGGCGTCACAAAGCTGGTTCGCCCTCATTGGCTGAATCAGAAGGGGGGCTTGAGAAATTTCATGGATGAAAAGGAGGGCTCGGCATAAAAAGTTTGCTCACCCCTGCTCTATACGGTGGAGGGTTTATCATTTATTTTTTTTACTCAGCATGACTTACTTTGTGTATCTGTTTTTTTGCAAAGAAAAACTTATTTAAACAATACTTTTTGAAGTTTTGAAGTTTTTGTTTGCCTGTTCATTTGTGATATACATTAACAACCCGACAAATAAAATGAGAATAATCTGACATGGTAGAGTTGTTATACATTAAAAAGCTGAAACAACTCTACTGCTAAATTGAATATACATGTTTACAATCAATATTAAAAAGAAAAACACTAATAGAACATATCATTTTTAAAATAACCTATTGAACATATTTACCAACAACCATTTATGTAACCCGTTCTGATAAGTAGGAAAATAAATACAAATCAAAATATAAATAATTTTGATTTTTGTTCAAATCAGTAGTGAAAATAAGAAAAAAAAAGAGCTTGAGTGTTCCGATATATTTGAGATGATAAGCAAGCCCGTAACAAATAAACTGTACAATGTATACTAAGATATGCTTTTCAGTGCTAAAATCCTTATTAATTTCTAAAGCTGTTGTAGTAGCTTCATAAAATATAGAAATATTTGGTAAGAACATATTAAGGAGCCCTTTTGTTAGATTCTTTTAAACAATCTTTTTGCTGTGCTCTTTAAATCTTGTTTTTATTACTACATTTACATAGATCACTAAAGACGAAGGCCCTTAGATTTATATGTATTTTATATCTGCAAATGAACCAACTGGCTATAAAACAGTTTGGCTTATTGGAACATTCACATATCATCATATTTTGATGCTCGCAATTTACATAGATTTCCATGCTGCTATCAGGGGTTTATTCATCAAAATGTGATTGTCAAACTAGTACAGGCAGTCCTCGTTTTACAACGCTTTGTTTTACAATGAATGGATTATCCAACACTATGCAATGCATACCTATATTCATTTTTACAACGCCAAAACGGCTTATCCAACGCTCTTACGACGCTTTGCAAAGTTGTTTGTGTATATAATATATAAATTATATAATATTATATTATTGTATTGTATTATATGTTTATATATATATATATATATATATATATATATATACAGTATATACACTATATAATTTATGTGTGTGCTGCATATCTTATTGCCTGCGTAAAATATTTGATGTATTTTAATGTTAAAAATGCCTTCAGGAACGGAACCTTTCATTTAAACAGTGTTCCTATGGGAAAACGTGTTTCGCTTTAAGACGTTTCGCTATCCAACGCCATTTTGAGTAACGCATTGTGTCGGATAACTGAGGACTGCCTGTAGTACACTTTAATAAATCAATTCAAAGCAGTCCTAGCCTAATAAAAGGCAAACATTGAAATTTCGTACATTCACTTTCTATCAAAACTATTTTGATAAACCTGCATTGGAATAAAATCAGTTTTGCTGACTCAGCAAAAGGCAATTGTACAATAATAATGGGGGGGAAATTGCCCAGGAATTGAACCAATACAGTATTAAAATGATTAAAGGCGTTTGCTAAGTGGCGTTAAGTGGCGTTAATCTGTAATACACCATCCAGCACGGGAACGTTCTGTTGGATGGACTGCAAAGGTGTCTTTCAACACCAGAA
>CM071571.1:101508863-101625115 GCA_036426205.1 Ascaphus truei | reverse complement strand
GAGGGTCTGATGAACCAGTAAGCTTAGTAATATGGCCATAGGGCATATATCAACGGCCACAAGTAAATCAAACATTAAAGCACTTTTCTAAGTACAACAACCCCCAAATGAAGCTCTTGTGTAACACTAGTGTGCTTAAAGGAGTGCTCTGATTTGAACTAAATTGAACTAATGGCATTGATGGTAACATGTGTTTAAAGTACGGTAGTGATGCCATTAAAATTATTGTAAAATAGGTTTTATTATGGAGATTATATTGGATGCTTGGGCATATATTCTTCACCTGCTTTATTCTGACCCTTAATAATCACATGACAGAAGTATGATTAAACAAGATTAACCTTATCAGGATAGATAAACTGCTCTTATCCAGGAGAACCCCGTTGTTTGTTTCGAAAACATATTTTTTAAAAGGCGTGAATCCCCTATTATCCCTAGTTGCCAGAGGGGCCGACAATTCATGCCCTCTCCTTTATACAGAAGCAGTTAAAACACGAACTGAAATAACTATAAAGTGGTACAATGCAACATGCGCCCATCAAACACAGACCAGCGCAATCTCACAAATTTCATGAAGTAGATTAAAAAGTTTGATTGGTCAATGAAGACTTTGTTACTTGATATTTCATTCACTTGTGCATAAAAACTTATGGGAATCGGCAGTGCTAAAACCTCAATTTGCACAGTAACAAAAGAGAATATATATAAAATCATATTCCAGCTGGTAACATGACCCGCAAATAGGCTGAACCAGATTTTCCCAGCACATCTGACTTGTGCTGGAGGGGATGGGACAACAGGGAGACATGGCCACATTGGTGGTCATGTGCAGAGATCCGAAGGTTCTGGTCCATGATCCGACGCTTCTCCGTGAAACCTCAGGGATACCTGTTTCCCATGGACCCTTGAGAAACACACCAATAGCGAAGGCTGGTACATTTCATCCATTGGACGGCCGCTAGAGATTCGTAGCAGCGGCCTGGAAACAGGTTTAACGCTCCGGCGAGAAGACACGGTAGTCAGGAGGATAAATACAGTCATGACGATGGAGAAGCTAACAGCCAAGCTCCAAGAGAATGCGACAGTTCTGGAAAACCTGGGACCTCTGACTGGTAGCACAGAGGACCCGGCGACGATCTGAGGCTGGACATCCATCGGACACCTTGAATAATGGGAAACCGCAACAGCTGGTTCAACTCGTCGGCGGCTATAAGAGATGGTTAGCTGGCAGCTCACGTTGCCCCGATGTACGGGGGGTACTACACCAATGTGTGCGGGGCTTGAACCTCCACCCTACGCGTTTCAAGAGCGATCTGCTCTCTTCCTCAGGGGCCTCAAGCGCCCTGCTTGGCGCCCTGCAGGAGTACCTGCTGACAAGTTGCGTCCACGATTTATCTTTTTTCTCTTTCCAACTTTGATTTTTATTGGTTTTTAACATGCATACATTATGCCACAAACCATTGTTCTGAGTGTCAAATTGTAACCACCTCATTTTTCCAACAACACTAAACACCTACAAGACATCGACTGTGGGCTACGTACGAACACACAACAAAGTGAACAAGCCATACCGGACCATGGACAGTAGGGGGGGGGGGAGTTGGAGGAAGGGAGGAAAGGAGGGAGTAGATTTGGCTTTCTCGTTTGCGGGTTCCTCTGAGGTTCCTGGTGTCTCTTCCGTTTTGCGTAGTACTTTTCACCTTTTCACCTTATTCCCTTCTTCCTATCTATAACCCAATTGGGGGTGACTGTCTCGTGTGACCTACCTGTCCGTTTCTATGTGGTAACGGATCCTGCGTTATCAAAGGAGAATGCACTCGAAACTATCATTGTAATATTGCGGCGACATCTATCCCGGGGATATCAGCCATGGCGTCCAGAGTTTTAGAAAATTTATGCCAGTGGCCTTGACCATACTCGTCAATTGTTCCATCTGCCAGACGTGCCAAATCCGGTTTCTGATTTTGGGTATTACTGGTAATTCATCCTGTTTCCACAATGCTGCGATCTTGCATCTTGTGGCTATTGCGAAATGCGTGATTAATTTATGCGACGCATTTGACAGACCCTGGATCCGTCTGCCCAATAGGAACACCCACGGGTCCAGGGGGATCTCCAAATTGAGTATCCTTTGTAACCATACTCTAATTTGTTCCCAAATCGGGACCACTTTTGCGCAGGCCCACAGCATATGTCGCAAATCTGCTCTCTCCCCACATTGCTTTGGGCAAAGCGGGGAGTATCCTTTAATAAATGTAGCTAGTTTAACTGGGTTGTAATACCATCGCATTAGGACTTTATATGCGTTCTCCTTTAATGTGTTACAGATCGAACTTTTGGCTGCTGCCTGCAGGATCCTATCCCATTCCTCGTCTTCTAATGTCTCATGTAGCTCAGTTTTATGTCATTAGGAGTCTCAGGACAGATCACTTCCCTGTACATTCTAGATGTAAGTCCCCTTGTGTCCGTTCCTCTGGAACACAGCTGCTCAAAATTTGTTTGTGCTGGTCTGATTGGCGATTTGTTATAGAAATCTCGGATCTGGAGGTATCTAAAGAATTCCTTGTTTGGTATATCCTTTGTGGACTTAATTTGTTCAAATGTTTTTATAAATTTTCTCCCCTCCAGATCTTTCAGTCGTGTAATGCCCGATTTGTATCCAATTTAACAAATTATTTCAATTCAGCCCTGGAGCGAAATCTGGATTACCGATTATTGGAGTCATTAGGGAATGTTTTGAAGTGAGTTTGCACCTATTTTTAGTGGACTCCCACACCTTCAAGGAATTGACCATGGTTTGGAGCGGCCATTCCATTCGGTTTACACTGTTCTTGGGTAGCCAAATCAGGTTCTGCAGCTCTACGGGTGCACAGCAATGTGTCTCCAGCTCGACCCATCTCTGTAATTTCGGGTCTGTGTGCCACTGGATAATTTGACCTAGTTGGGCCGCTTTATAATAAGCTAACAAGCAAGGTACCGCTAATCCCCCTTTCGTTGTAGGCCTCTTCAAGATACCTTTTGCAATTCTAGGGCTTTTCTTGTTCCAGATAAATTTCATAATTTGTGACTGTAGGGAGAGGATGTCCGCATTCACTAAAGGTATAGGTAGACTGTGGAACAGATATAACATCCTTGGGAGAATATTCATTTTCACGCTATGTATTCTCCCAATCCAGGAGATGCCACCTTTCATCCATGTCCTGAGATCCTCCCCCAATGTCTTAATTAATCTAGGGTAATTTGCTTTATACAATGTTTTGTAGTCCCTTGGGATGTACACCCCTAAATATTTGATAGCGGAGGCTTGCCATTTAAAATTAAAATTTATATCTATCAATTTCTCCACCTCTTTGGGCAGATTGATATTGAGGGCTTCTGATTTGGTCTGATTGATTTTAAATCCCGAAACTTGGTTGAATTTTCCCAGGATTCCGAAAGTATTGGGCAGAGATGTGAGAGGTTTGGACAATGTTAAAATCACGTCGTCCGCGTACATCGCCACTTTATGTGACTGATCACCTGTTGGTATTCCTGCTATATCTGGACTGCATTATATGAACAACACAGAGCATTTCACACCGCTCACTCATAAATAAACAATATAAATAATTGTAATTGTCGAGTGTTAATTATTAACACAAAATGAGTGCTACCTATGTACAGAAGTTAATCGTATTAACAATTGAATGAACACGTGACATAGTCACAGGAACATTCACAGAAGTACATTTAGGGTGCACATCACAATAATCATTTTTTAATTTTATGAATAGATATAGTGAAAAACCAAGGTGAAAGAGTGAAGATAAAAATAAAATAAGATATTGTTAAAACACGTTGAGCTGATGTTATCGATCCCGAACAACAACACTATTGAAAGTGAATGCACAAAAACTGCCAGGTACTGAAGCTATAGTGTGCTAATCACTGAATAAACCTCCTGTCTGATGTACATAAATCAAGTCCAAAACCTGCCAATCAATGTGAAGTCACAGATATAAAATCTAAAGGAGCATCACCACACATATAATATGTGTCTTAGTAATCATGAACTAGTAGGCTGTGTATTACTGCAAATCAGCAATCCGTGGGAGCAAGGATGGTATACAGAGTTGAGTTGCACAGTTAGTATGGGGATTCCCTCATTGCTAAGCTATCATATGAACGCTACTTGCTTCCAAGTAGCACAGCTCCAACATCGCTGTCAACAAGTACTGGGAGTCCCTGTAACTAGTGTCAGACAATGAAAGATCTGTCAACCCAACACAAGGTACTGTATCAAGAATCGATGTGTGATACTTAGCTAAATAGCCGCTATACTCTGCTCCTTAGCGGTACACAGCACTGCTTGGGCGCTCCCGCTGTAGACCGGCTGTTCGGGATCAGCTGCTCAACGTGACGTGACGTCACCACGCCACAGTGCCCACGCCCTACACGTTTCTCTCCAGGCGGAGCTTCGTCAGGGGCAGGTGGATGACGGGACTACAGACCTGCCTCATTTAAATAGCAATGGACAGATGTAATGATTGGTATAATTAACCTTTAGCTGCCACTTTGTGGTAAACTAGAGCATATGTAAATCGCAGCGCAAGTCTGCAGATACCCGACTGGTGTTACACTATATCTACTGGGCAGTTTAGAGTATAATTAAATCCAATGTGTATGTAACAATATAAATAAATGAAACAAAAATTATAACAAACCCCAATACTATTAGTTAACAGTGTAATACTGTGACTGGATACTCATTGTCAAGCAAGTGGTTCACCGCCGGGGAGGATGAGGCAGCTCCTATAAGCACAATCTATATTGCAAATCCATGGACCCCCTTGGTTGGGAGTAATTTGCACCGCTAATGTTTACAATATTACAGGGGAAAGGGATCCGACCAAGTGCACTATGGATATGATGTAATAAGTCCATGGCACAGTACATAAACAGCAATCACTAGGGCAGACAAAGGATTTAAAATAAAAAGGGTGAATGTGAAGCCCTCATTTAGGCCCATGTATATAGGGTTTTTTAAGCGATATATCCATTCTGCTTCTCTTTGCAGAAGTCTGCGATCAATATCACCTCCTTTATTGGGTTCCTGATACGTCAATTCCTATACTGTAGCAACCCTGGGTCCCCATTGTGTCTTACATACATGGCGTGCTACGGTGGTGGTGCAGCTTTGTTGAACAGAGTTAATATGTTCTAACACGCGTCGGCGCACTCGCGTATTGTTTTCCTACAATTCGTAACCACACTCACAATTGATGAGGTAAATGACATTAAAACTTTTACAATTCACAAAGTGTCTTATTTCGAATTGCTTGGTTTTGGTCATCACTATTAAAGGTTTTAGTGGTGAGCAGGTATTGGCACGCCTTGCAAGCTGCCGCAACTAAAGCAGCCTTTTGGGTGGATTAGGGTAACCCGTTTTAGGGTCTTGTGTTGATATATGACTATGTCCAAGTCATCCTTCATATTTTTGGACCTCCTACTCGTGATGCTCGGAGTGTCATCATACAGATAGATCGCTATCAAATTTTAATATATGCCATTGTCTAGAAAATACTGTTTAACATCATCCATCTTGGCTGTAAGTGCCAATGCATCTTATTACAGTATCTTTTGCTTTCACATTGGAACAAGTAGAGTTCCCTATCACATTGCAGTGCCCGATGTATGCCTTTGTACATTTTTCAAGGAATACTCTCTATCCAGGAATTACTTTAAGATCTTGTGATTGTAATTTAAAGTCCTGTAGGGTCGAGAATTGCGTTGTAGCGCAAGTATTTGCCCCTGTTGGTATACCTCGGATGAGAGAGCCTGGATGTTGGCTTCTGAGCCAATACCAAATTTTTTGTTGAGGTAGCTTTTCTGAACACTGTGGTTTGAATACTGGTGAGAGGGATCAATAGTGATACTCAGATCCAAAAACGTTATCTTGGTTTGGCTATACTCTGAGGTTGACGTAAATTTAGAGTATTGATATTATGGGGCCTATGCAGAGAGCAGCCTATTTCGAAATTCGCCATTTTTTGGAGAAAATCGCGCAGAAAGCAGCAAAAATGGCGAGTTCCGAAAACGCGCCAATTTTTTCTTTCTATTTGTAAAAAACTCCCTCGCGGCTGGCGAGAACCTCAATCTCTCCAGTTTTAAAAAATATCCGTATGCAAGAGGCGCGAACGCATCTGCGGCTGTTTGCGCCAATAACATGGCGCGATTGCTCCTTTTTGCCTCGCCAAAAAAACTGGCAAGAAGCTGCCGCTCGCGGCCATTGCAAGGGAACAAAAGGCGCGAATTTGTTTTTACACTTTCTGAAGCGCGCATCTCGCCAATTTAAACTCGCCACACGCATTCCATGTTAAACATAGCAGATTCGCACTTTTCTGCATATGGAGAATAAAACTCTCCAAAAAAGCTACTTTTAATAATTCGCCAATTTTAAAATTCGCTGCTCTCTGCATAGCCCCCCTAAGCCGTTTGATAAAGTCAATCAACATATCTTTTGGACCACTCCAAATTAGTATGATATCGTCGATAAATCTGAGCCATAGATCTATGGACTCAGTAAATCATCGCATTCTCTTCAGTGAAGACATAGTTGGCCTCTCCACCAGCCCAGGTACATTTCCATAAGTGGGGCACAAGACGTCCCCATAGCTGTATACCCTGGGTCTGGTGGTAAAATAGCCATCGAATAAAAATAGTTGTGTGTCAACACAAAGTCAGGAGATTCGAGCACAAACTTATTATGTTCCACATATCCACAGTGTCTGGTTGACAGAAATAATTATGCTGTCAGTCCACTTGTATCAGAATACTGTATATAGGATCCAACATCAAGGGTTACCAGCCAGGTGTCATTTCCAGTTGTAATCCCATTAAGTCTTCGCAATGTATCCTTGGGTGTCTTTAATATGGACGGTATGCTAGACAAAAGGCCTTAAAATTTTATCAATGGTCCCTACTGTATTTTCTGTCAAATTATTGTTGCCAGACACTATTGGTCTCCCCGGTGGTCTTTCCTGATTTTTTTTGGATTTTTTGGAGTGTGTAGAACGTGCTATTTGGTTAGTATTTTTAAATGCATAAACTCCTACTCCTTTTGCCCAATAAGCTTGTATCCAACCATCCCTAAAATTGCGTACAACTCCAACTAAATTTATTAGTTGGATCCCTGTCCAGACCCCGATATTGTGTGCTTACTTTCAAGATACTTTTGTTCTCATGACATAATCACTAGTATTCATAACCACATGTTACCACCACAAACCTTCCTTTATCTGAAGGTTTAATTGTTATTTTCCTCATTTGTCACAAGTTCCTCAGTGCTTTTTCTCTCTGTGGTTATATTCCCTTTACGTGAATGACTGGTTTCATTTTTCCAAATCTTGGTCACTAATTCAGTGAAAACTCTACCGAGGCAACATTCAATAAGGGGTGTGAATCTGCTGCGAGGTCTTAAATCTGTGAGACTTCTACAGATGTATTCACTTGTTTTCATTATCCTAAGAGTGTACTAGGTCTTCCAGTGAGTTTGCCTTAGTGGTCATATCTCTATGTTCTAGTTGTCTTTCTCTTGTTTTTACTGTGAAATTTATGCAACAATAATTTTCTGGAAAAGATTTAGATCTTTGATCCATTCAAAGAGCTTAAAATCACTCGAGATGAAAATGATAAGCCCTTTTCCAGAATAGATACATGCATGGCAGATAATCTCGATCTGACAAATTAATATCTTCACTTTGTTAGTGCCTAATGAAATGGTTTCGTGGTTTGCCTCGCTGTCCCTTAGTTTTTCTTTTTTTTTCATCCACCTGCCCCTGACGAAGCTCCGCCTGGAGAGAAACGCGTAGGCGTAGGCACTGTGGCTTGTTGACGTCATGTCCCGTTGAGCAGCTGATCCCGAACAGCCGTCTACAGCGGGAGCGCCCAAGCAGTGCTGTGTACCGAAGGAGCAGAGTATAGCGGCTATTTAGCTAAGTTCATCACACATCGATTCTTGATACAGTACCTTTGGTGTTGGGTTGACATTCTTTCATTGTCTGACTACTAGTTACTAGTTACTGTACTTGTTGACAGCGATGTTGGAGCTGTGCTACTTGAAGCAAGTAGCGTTCATTGATAGCTTAGCAATAGGGAATCCCCATACTAACTGTGCAACTCAACTTGTTACCATCCTTGCTCCCAGGATGGCTGATTTGCAGTAATATACAGCCTAGTATTTCATGATTACTAAGACACAATATATATGTGTGGTGACCGCCTTAGATTTTATATCTGTGACTTCACATTGATTGCAGGTTTTGGACTTGATTTATTTACATCAGGCAGGAGGTTAATTCAGTGATTAGCACACTATACGCTTCAGTACCGGCAGTTTTTGTGCATTCACTTTCAATAGTGTTGTTGTTCGGGATCGATAACATCAGCTCAACGTGTTTTACAATACTTATTTTATTTTTATCTTCATTTTTCACCTTGGTTTTTCACTATATCTATTCATAAAATTAAAAAATGATTATTGTGATGTGCACCCTAAATTTACTTCTTTGAAGTTCCTGTGGACTATGTCCACTTTCTTCAATGTTATACTGGCATTATATGAACACACAAATAATCAGCTAGGATTATATAAAGCCCCCTATTATTGCACTCTGGATAGGTGACAAAATGAGTGTATTGTCATCTCATAGAAGGCCACAAAATAACCTATTCCCTAAATAGGGTAAACTGCAAAAGGTCACACTCAAATGAAAATAAAAAATACTTTAATGAAATACTGTAAAAACGACGAGACACCATAAAAATGCACAAGAATACATGGATTAAAATCCCCAAATGTGTGGAGGCACGGAATGAAAACGTGAACAAGTAATGTTCAAAACACACAGCTGTAGATAAACAGAGACTTGCACCAGGTAGATCATTTTCAGGTTTCATGTTTGTTTGTTTGGTGTAGCGACGTGCCCCCTGTGTATACTATATCTGGACTGCGCCTGATGTGCGCCGCCAGGGGCTCTACACAGAGGGTGAACAGCAACGGGTACAGGGGGCAACCCTGTCTTGTTCCGCTACGAATATTAAATTGTTCTGAGGGGAAGCCCTGATGTCGCACCCTTGCCGTCGGACCCTCGTACAGTGCTAAAATGGCTTTTAGCAGACGACCTTCAAAACCAAATACATTCAGTGTCTCTTCTAAGTAGGGCCAGTCTATTCTATCGAAAGCTTTCTCTGCGTCCAGACAACACCAGGGATTGGATGTTTTTCTTTTTGGCCAAATCATCAATCAAATCTATTATCCTCCTGGTGTTGTCTGCCTCCGATAAACCCTACTTGATCCGTGTGAATTAATCTGGGAAGGACGTTACCCACCCTGTTTGCTATAAGTTTGGAGTAAAGTTTGGAGTAAATTTTAACATCCGAGTTTATCAGTGAAATGGGCCGGTAGCTCTTACAGTCTGCCGGGTCCTTACCATATTTGTGGATCAATGAAATCGAGGCCTGTAGCATTTGTGTTGGGAAGGAGGCCCCTGCCAGTATCTCGTTGAATAATTTCAATAGAAATAGAAGGGGTGCCAATAATTTAAGGTATTTTTTATAATATAAATTAGAGAAGCCATCTGGCCCTGGCGCTTTAGCTGGTTTCAGGGACTTTATTACATCTGCTAATTCTTCGTATGTAAAATCTCCCTGTAACGCTTCCTTCTCATCTCTGCTCAAGCTGGGTAACTTTGCTTCTGTCAGAAATGTTTTAAGCATCTCTTTCGTTTTGTGGTTGTGGGCGACCTTATTCCCATCATATAATGTTTGGTAATAAGTTTTAAATTCTTCTATAATTTTCCTAGGGTTGGACGTAAGGTCACCCTTCTGTGTTCTTATTGCGTGAATGTGATCATTTGGAAGCTTGTTTTTAAGCTTGTTGGCAAGTAAGGTATCTGGCTTGTTAGCTTTTTCGTAAAATTTTCGCCTAGACCAGGCCATTCCCTTCTCAGCGTGGGAGGATAGGAGGAGACTGAGTTTTGTTTTGGTGTCTCATAACAGTTTCAAAATTTGTCCCTGTTTACTTATTTTGTGGAGGGCCGCGAGATCTGCTAACTGATTTCCCAATTCTTTAATCTTACTCTCTCATTCCCGTTTGCCTTTGGCAGCCAAATTCATTAATATTCCCCTGAGGGTGGCTTTATGGGCCTCCCACAGTGTGGTCTGTGACCCCACACTCCCCTCATTCTCTCTGAAGTTGTCCTTAATTCTATCACCCACTTCCCGTTCCAAATCAGGTATTTTCAATAGGAGCTCATTGAGCTTCCAGTTCGCTCTACGTCTGTCTAGGGGTATTAATGTGCATCGCAGCTCTATAGATGCATGGTCAGACCATGAAATATCATGTATCTCTGTCCGAGAGACCCCCGGGACCATTCTATTTGACACAAGAAAGTAATCTATCCTGTTGTATCTGTTGTGAGGGTGTGAATAGAAAGTATATTCCTTCACCCCGTGGTGTTGTTCCCTCCAGATATCCAGAAGTTGACAGTCTCTCAACTCCTGTGATATTGTTAGTAGGTCCTGTCTGTGAGTTGTGTTAGTCTTTGTGCATCTGTCCAAGTCAGTGTTAAGTGTCCGATTTAAATCTCCCGCCAGAATATTATAATGCTCCCAGCTATTCTATCTCTTTCGTAGCCCTTCACTTCAGTACTGATACTCGTCCCTCTCTCCTATCTATCCTTAACTGGGAAATTTCTCATGTGCCTCCTCCTTTCCTTCTTATAATCCTAATCAGACTCCCCTCTCCCCCATCCCTCTCTCCTTATGCCTAACAGGTCCTTCTCCATTTGCCATCGCCATCCAGCTAGTTATGTTGACGAAAGTTCTCTAATCCCCTCTTGTCTCTCTTGCCCCCACTCTTCTACCTAGTTAACCCATTCTTCCTGCTGATCTGTCCTCCCTGTTTACTCATCTTTCTATGCTGTCCCCGTCTTACTCGTCCTCAAGTGGCCCTTACTATTCCCTCCATCCTCCACTCTTATCCCCTCAGTGTTCCTCCCCTCCCTTACTCCCTCTCTCCCCCCTCTTTCCTTCATCCTGTCCCTAGCTCTTCTAGTGTCCAAGTCTCCTGATCTCTTTCTAACCCCTCTTCTTTACCTCTTATGTTCCTTCGTCCCCCCCCCCTCACCACCCACCTCTCCCCTCCTCTCCCTTTCAACCTCAACCTTCACCACCTCTCCCTCTTCTTCTGTTCGCTGTTTTTGCCACCTACAAGATGGCGCCCGCTCCTGGCTGATGGTCTTTCCGGTCGGCCGCCATTTTGGATTTCGGATCACGCCTAGACGGAGATTGGCAAACTCGCTCCTGCTTCCCGCCATGTACCTTCCTGCTCCTGCGTGTCACCTTGGTTCCAGGAGGACTCCATTTTCGTCACCCTATTCCTTAAACGACCACGGCTTCGGCTTAAGGTAAGGAAGTTCATTTTTTACAGGTTTTCCCGCCCGGGATCCGCTTCCACGTCTACTCTGAATACCAATATCCATTTTTGGGCTGTAGTACTTAGGGAAATGCCTCATGCCTCTTTGAGCTCCGGGACCTCCTGAAACTGTGTCCCAACACCATAACTAGGTAAACTTGGAAGTTTATTAACCTGAAACGTTACAGATTATTACTGCTCTACGCAGATTATCTCTTATCTCCCCGTGCTTTGGCAGACTTAGGGCTTTGGGTCCAAGTGAGCTCTAGGGTTGCCCCCTCTGGTTCTCACTCAGCAGGAGCTTCTCCCAGACCCAATTTATGCAGGAAGGAGGGCCCCTCCTCCAATTCTTTCATGGTGAAAGATTTACTGCCTTGGGTCACCATTAATCCAAATGGAAAAGTCCAGCGATATCTCACTGTGTTCTCTCTCAGTCTCTTAGTGATCGGGAGCAGATTTCTTCTCCTGGCCAATGTTACTGGTGCCAAGTCTTGGAAAATCAGCAGCCGTGCTCCTTCAAATTCTACTGTAGGAAGGGGTCTTGTCTTCTGCAGCACTGCTTCCCTGGACCTGTAGTGATGCATACGAACTATAATGTCCCGCGGCTGCTCTGATTGAAGGGGTTTAGCCCTTAAGGCCTATGACATCTGTCCATGCCTAGCATATCTTTCGGGGTATCTGGGAGTGTGTTTTCCAGCCACTGGACTGTGTAATCTTCGCAGTCCAAGACGGACTCAGGTACACCCCTTATCCGGATATTGTTTCTCCGGTCTCTATTTTCTGTGTCCTCCTGCCTCTCACGTAAGTCGTTTATTTGATCTTGCAGATCCGCTGTTTTCCTGTCCTGTCTCTTAATGGCCTTTATTGACTGGTCCACTTTGGTCTCCAGGACTCCTGTACTCTCCCCTAGCCCGGAGACCTCTTTTTTTAAGTCTTTTATTTCTGCCTGCATCATACTTTTCAGGTCTTTGTACAGCTGCATGAAATCACATTGCCTTACTGGCCTCTGTGCTTGGCTGCTCGTTTCTTCTTCCTCTCCGTCAAGCTCAGTCTCGGAGCCCGCATTTGAATTGGGCGCCATTTCTGCATCCACTCCACTCGATCGGGCTCTCCCGAAATAGTCTGGCAGCCCCTTCTTCTTTGCCGGTTTCGTTGCTCTCCGTGACATTTTATATGCTTTATATCACTTCCAAGTTTATTTGTGTTTGAATTTTTTTATTTTCCTGGTTTTTATTCGCTATTGTTTCAGAGCGGGGCACGGAGCACTCAGCCTAAGCATCCATGCTCCTTGCCGTCGCGCATCGTCTATTTATCTTTTATAGAATCAGGGGCACCTTTGAGGGATGTCATTTTCGCCTTTGAAATTCATTGTAATTTTGGAGGCTGCTGGCATCTGTATTTTGTCACTTTTAAGTGAGCTAATCCCGGCTTGTTGGGTTTTTGCTGATGGCGATGTCCTTTGTACTGCGTCCTTTTTGGCTGCAGACTGTTGAAGCTTCACCACAGATAATGGAGCACGCCCAGAAAATGTTGTTTTATCAGTTGTGGTCTTTTTTATTTCCTTTCTCTGAGCTTGAACCGCTATACAAGTAGATTTACTTACGCTGATCTGTAGGGGAGAAGTTGCAGGCAGACATTTAACAGCAGGTTGTGATTTGTATGACAAATGTGGCATTTTTTTATCTACATGTGAAGACACCACAAATGGCTTCCTAGTGGCGAGATTATTTTTATGAATATCTGCCTTTTTACTTTGTTTCGTCTCGTCTTTAGATAATTGTACGTTTGCAGCAGAGGGGTGATTGCTGGGGCTTTTCCAGCTGGATTTTGTTGTTTCTTCAGGCTTTTTAGCATTTGAAGAACCATGCCTAGGACTAGGAGGTGACGTTGTAATAGTTGGCTTAATGGAACTCACAGCTACTTTTGAAGATCCTGAATGTGGGTGCGAATCAGAAATATTTTTTGATAGCATTTGGAGTCGTGATGATGCTTTGGGATAAGTCTTGGCTGCCTGCAGCAGTTTGCTTTGAGCTGCACGTTGCAACAAGTCTGCAGAAGAAGACTGTGCCTTTGTGGTCTTTTGAGTTACTTTAGATGCAGGAGTCGACCCACTGCTTTTCTGCAATGTGTTTGAAATAGGAGTTGTGGTTCTTGATAGACTAGATATACAAGGGCTTTTGGCAGAACCATTATTTTGTAAACCTTTGGTAGTAAGTGAAGTAGTGCCAGTTTGAGGAGAAGTGCCAGTTTGAGGAGAAGTGCCAGTTTGAAGAGGTTCGACAAACAATGGGGATCCTTTTCTTTGTGTGCTTTGGACTTTAGGACGCACCGCTGCAGGTGGTACGTGGTTTGCTCCTCTTTGGGAAGTCAGAGCAGGTGAAGGATTATTTCTTGGGTTAGTTTTTGAAGACATCATTGGAGTAGATACATTGAAATTTGGCTTTCGAGAAGCACCAACAGCAGATAAAGTGTTCATTACAGGAGGCCGTGGAGTTCCTGACACGTTTTCATTTTACCTCCTTTTTGAATTGCAAGATTTTTTGCTCTAGAGTTAAACTGTAGCACTCGACAAGGATCATTTTTCAGCAGAAACCCTTGAAGTGTGTCCCAGCCACCACCTACTCGTACCATGACATGTTTTCATGTAGCATCTGAAAAATGAAAGTAATATGTAAGTACTAAAACTATACATACATATAGAAAAAAAACACAGGAGTCATACTATTTGAATCAGTCTTCAAATATATTAAGTGAAACGCCCGTTGGTTTGGAGTGTCCAGCATAGCAGATGCAAAGAGACAGATAATTTCTATTTAACCCTTGGGACACAGCGTGGCTACCTTAGCTATTCCCTATACATACATACATACATACATACATACCTAATACATATACACTAGATTAAGGAGTCTGGAGGCAGAGACAAAAATATCATTACAGAGGCTCGTGGATCTTCAGTTTGGGCGCAATAAGCACTAGAGATGTGAATTAAGATCTTAAACGATTTTGCTTTTTGTGACACTAAAAATGTGCTGACGTGCCAGGCCTCAGCCCTATGAATGTCATTCACGATTTTAATGTGTCTTCTGTGTAATTACTCCATATACTGCTCTGTAAATGCATTATAATGTTCTGACATTGTACGGCATTATGTTTGGAGTGATGTCAGACCTGTCCCTAATGCTCTGATAAAGCAGTCACAGAATATCATGTCCTTTCATTACCAAGGGCGATTTAATGTGCTGGACTGTTTTTTTTGTTTGGCTTTTTAACTACTTGATGGGAAATATGGGAATCAGGACACCGCTACTTGCCTTTTGAACATGTATGCATATGTAGCGGTCATGTAAAATGCCTACAGTCATCTCTCCTGTTGGCAGTAAGGCCTGGTAAGTGTGGGCATGCCAGCAGTAATTATGGAGGTTTCCCCTCACACCCTGGTGGGGTCCCTGTGTATGGTGGGACTGGTCACATGCTCTGACTTTCCCATGGTTGTGATGTCAGAGTGTGTGTCAGCCTCAGAAGCTTACACTAGGCACAGCACTGTGTCTAAAAGTGAGGTTCTAGAAAGGTTGCTAGAAGGTTGCTAGAAGTGTTTCTGCTGAGAGGAGGAAAGTTCAGCTCTTGTCCAGAGCTGAGGCAGGAGTTCAAGTTCTATTAGAGTGTCAGTTATGTTATAGTAACTCCATGGGAGGCTGTGTCCAGGGACCCTGGCACAGGAATAGTGATTCCTGAGGGAATAAGTGAATCCTGATCTAGGTGATACCTATTCTAACGGGAGCACGGACGAGATGATCGGCTAATATACCCATTTGTGGAGGGCAGCTATGCCCACCGTGACAATAAAGATGGAGCTGATCAGAGAAAACCCCTGTTGTGAGGTCCAATGATTACACAGGAGGTTGCACCACCGAGGAGTTCCTCGTCAGGATCATCCCCATGCGGACGCAGGGACCCTGGTGAGGTTGGAGGCGCTGCACTGGAACTAGGTGAGACTCAGCACACTACTCAGCTGCCTGTCTGACGGGTCCTCCCCACCACCATCATGCGGGAGACTCAGGAGTCCTGTAGCCAACAGGTGCACCATCAGGCATATTCACACTGTAATGGGGTCCGGTTAGACCACAGGGGCCAATGTGAGATTGGGTGGGTCAGGCCGGGCCAGAAATACCGTTACACATAGGAATTAGTATTTATGTTGTAGCAGGGTCCCCCCTGGCCCCCTTTACTTGTGTCCTGTTGTGAGGACGAGCGCGTCGCTGGGAGCTCCTGGCGACATCAGTGATAGGGCGTCGCCATCTTGTGCGCGTTCGCGCATGCGCGGTGCGCGTTTGCAGTCGCGGCGGCCATTACACATAGCGTAGGAAGTGTAGGGGAAGCGAGGACCCTAGATGTTTTGCATGTGCAGGAAAAGTGGCGCGTCGGCCATTAGTCTAGCGCAGAGCGCAGATAGAGAGTGGTGTGTAGCCCATTATAGATCGGCCCATCGCGTCCTCATAGGGAAGCACCCAGAGGGGGACTACAACTCCCAGCAGCTTAGAGGCAGGTGAGTCAGATGATTGCAGGCAGCCAATAATGTTTGCAGTTTTCCCTGCAGAGAGTAGATACATTGTATGGGCAATGTGCTTGAGTCAGTCAGGCTAGGAGAACAGTGGGGAGGAAGGGGGCAGAGCTGCGAGCTTCTGCCCTAGGCCAGACAATCCCCGGACTAGAGCTGAGGCCCCTACTCCCACTAGTGAGGGTGGGTGTTCACAGGGACAGGCCCTTAGGTAAGGACCACGTGCCTCTTCTATCGCTGTAGGTTCCTAGTGCATGGACATAGAGAGGCCTGCTGCAGTTAACTTAGTGCAGGGACTCAGTGATACGTTTTGTAATGTTCCTGGATGCTTGTTGCTGACTGATTGTCCTTACGGTGGGACGTCTGGCTGGACCCTCCCACGCGCGGAGTACAGATCAGCTCTGCACCAAGCGGCACCGGTAGACCCTTTGCGAAGACACCCGGTGGCAGGACACCTGGGCAGGTAATTTACAACCTTCCACGTGCACCAACTTTAACTTGCTCCTCACATGTGTGACAGGCCTGTTCACACCACTTGGGTGGGCTTGGACTCTTTGGACACGGGGTGTGGAAGGGGGGTGTATGGTATAGCCCAGTTAGGGGCTAAGAATTATAGCCCGTTAGGGCAGGTATAGCTGCCAGCTAGTGGCAGAGGGTGGCATATATTGTTGTGTATGCTGATATTGTTGCACTGTTATATATGATACTATTGTGTTGTGTTGCTCATCCAGTAAACCTTTTAGCCATAACCCTGGTGTATGTGGTTTCTGGGTGGGTTCATATGTTAGGGCCATTCTGCATTCCTATAGAATCCTACATAGGTGGAGGCGCTGACCGATGAGAACGTTCCAGAGAAGCACCCCAGGTTCCCATCAGCGGAGGCTCAGGCCTCCTGTGAACCTGCAGGTATACGCACCACACCTGGTAACATATAGGTTCCCCCTCACATGCACTCTATCTGCGATTGGGGTAGGGGGAATACCCGTTACATTTGGAGGCACTGCTGAGAGCAGACCTGGGGTGCCCGTACTCAGTAAATTATGTTGCTCAATCTGACGTTACCTTCCCGCCAATAAGTGTACGAATGGACATTAAAGGGGCAAGTCCCGCCCTCACAAACCCTTGCTGTGGGACGAGTTCCTGTTGACATTCCTTCCTGTGATATATGCTTAATATTGGGTCAGTATCCAGGCTTATGGGGTGCAAAAGTCTTAGGCCGCTTCATAGATGCAGACGGAGTATGGTGCTCAGTGTTGGTGAGGGCCGAACAAGATTTAATAAGAGAAGGAGGCCCATCCAAATTATGGCTCTGTGGAATCCTCAATAAAGGGTGGTGTCCCGTTATCTACCCTGAAATGCCAGGAAAACCAGAGGCCCCACCAGAAGGCTACCCCCTATCTATGCAGAGAGCCATAGAGTAATTGATGAGACTGATCAAAATGGAGGCTCCCTCAAGCAGTGAGTCATACCTAAGATGGCAGCTCCCGCCAAGTCGGGCGAGCACCAGGACTGTACAAGAAATTGTTGCAGAATTCTGTCCGGATCTGGCACGAAAACCCGAGCCCCGCCCCTGCACTGTGAGTAGCTCAGCACAGAGTCAGAACCACTCCGTGAAAGAGGGTGCTCCCCCTCTGGAGTCCACCAGGGGGAGCAAGCACAGCGATTCTCAATCAGTAACTGCTGTCTCCACTGAGGAAAGTACAGGATGCCGCGAACCACATCCGCAGTTGTATGGTGTTTGGTCAGCAGAAGGACTGTATGTAACGTTTCTTTTTTGCCCTTGCTTACAGAAAGACCTTAAACTCCCCGGTGGTATGAACTTTGATCCCTATCAGCGACCACGAGGGGTTCAGGTAGTGAAAGTGGGAGGAAAAAGGTATGTCAGATGCCTATGCTCCAAGTGTGATTTTCCAGATGGCGAATTGAGCTGGGGACCCAAGTGTGCCTGCTGCGGGGCACAGTTCCTAAAACCAGTGCTGCTGTGTGCTACGGAACCCGCAGAGAAAGATGCGGCTAACCAACCTACCTCAACTACGGAGGGCCCATGCGCCCTAACCGCAGTTCCAGATTCGGTTCCCATGCCGGAACCACAGATGACAAGTGAAGCTGAGGACAAAGAGCCGTTTATCTCATCTGCTGTGGGCCCGTGGGCCCTGCAACTGCCAGTTCGGTCTACTACAAATGGTACCATCGGTCCCTGGCTTGGGATCAGTACCTGCTAACGCCGCCAAGGGTAAGGTGAATGCCCAGGAAAAGTTAGGTGCACTTCCGCTAGTGGCACCGGAGCAAGATTGCTTACTGCTGATAGCCACCGGCGAATACCAGGCCCCCCAATGCTTTTCCCCTGTGGAAGTGTCTCTTCTCCCTTCTATCACTGACACTGATCAACCGTCAGTGGTGATGCGCCTACCGGCGGGCCACTACAGCGATGTGGCAGAGGCAGAGCGGCTTACCTGTGACTTGGGCCCGCTGCACATCGACATCCCTTGGCAGCAAGTGCTGGTGCGGCCGGAGCCGCGGAAGAGTCCCACGGCCGTGGCGACTCCCAGTGTGTCGGAGGGAAATCCGGAGACGGGCCCGGAGGAAGAGGAACCCATCGCAAGGAACCCATCGCAAGAGGAACCTCCTTACTCCCCACAGGCTCCGATGGAGGCGGCCGTGGAAAAAGCCCCAACTAAAGCTCATGCTGAGCAGCAGAACGTCGCTGGACATCCGTGTGCCGTTGTGACCTGACGGTGGGCCCGTGTGACACCATAACCGCTACTATAACTGAACTGAGTGCGAGCCCGTGCGCTCCAACCCAAATGGTCCCAGGACTGGGATCCAACGCTCCCGAGTTTCCAGAAAATGATTGGACTTCCCCAGAAGTGCCGGGGACATGTCCCAAGACAGCCGAGGTGGTAACAGTCAGCGTTCCTGATGACCTGCTTGTCACTGTGAATCAATGCAGTGGTAAGGTATCAACCCTTTACCCCCTGCAGGATGTAACAGAGACATTGCTAATCGCTCGCTTCCCAGTGGAAGCCTCCCAAGTGCTTAGGGACAAGGACTGTGTTGTGAGTGATCCACTGAAATGTGCCTCCTCTAAGCGCGACATGCAGCGTTTCGCCATGTGGTGGACCGCGGAAAGGGTCAAGACCTCCTGGCCTACCGCATCCATGCCGCGGATGGCCGGGTAAAGGCCTGGCCAAGAGACACTGTGAATGTTCCTTCCACCAGGGAGGAGGGATTCTAGGAAGTAGTATTGGAACCAGATTACTGTTGCCACTTGACCATGAGTTTGCGGAGGCTCACAAAAGTCAAAGTGAGGTACCCCCACGCAATCAGTTAGGGGCACCCCACAATTGGTCTCAGCAAACAGCTATTTTTCAGCTGGCCTCAGGTATTACTGTGTGTGATATGCCATGTACCAGTGATGTTAAAGTCAACATGTTAAGTTGTACAATTTATGCAATGCATTTTTATTGTGTAACGTTCTGTGATATGACACTGTCCCAAGAGGGGCCGTTGGGGATTTCACCAGGGGGAAAGTGTAGCTGGGTCCCCCCCGGCCCCCCTTACTTGTGTCCTGTTGTGGGGACGAGCGCTTCGCTGGGAGCTCCTGGCGACATCACTGATAGGGCGCCGCCATCTTGTGCACGTTCGCGCATGCGCGGTGCACATTTACAGTCGCGGCGGCCATTACACATAGCGCAGTAAAGTGTAGGGAAGCAGGAAGGCCCTCTAGATGTTGCGCATGTGCAGGAAAGTGGCGCGGCGGCCATTAGTCTAGCGCAGGCGCAGATAGAGAGAGGTAGGCGGCCATTAGAAAGGCGCCCATGCAGTCCTCATAGGGAAAAGCCCCAGAGGGTACTACAACTCCCAGCAGGCTTAGAGGCAGGTGAGTCAGATGATTGCAGGCAGCCAATAATGTTTGCAGTTTTCCCTGCAGAGAGTAGATACATTGTATGGGCAATGTGCTATGAGTCAGTCAGGCTGAGGAGACAGTGGGGGAAGGAATGGGGGCAGAGAGCTGCGAGCTTCTGCCCTAGGCCAGAAATCCCCTGGGCTAGAGCTGAGGCCCTGACTCCCCACTAGTGAGGGTGGGTGTTCACAGAGACAGGCCCTTAGGTAAGGACCCTGTGCCCCTTCAGCTGTAGTTCCTTAGTGCAGGGACAGAGAGAGGCCCTGCTGCAGTTAACTTTATGCAGGGACTCAGTGATAGCATTTGCTGCATGTTCCTGGATGCTGTGTTGCTGATCCTGAGTGTCCTTACGGTGGGACGTCTGGCTGGACCCCATCCCACGCGGAGGTACAGATCAGCGCTGGACCAACCGGCGCCGGTAGACCCTTTGCGAAGACACCCAGATGCAGGGACATCTGGGCAGGTATTTACAACCTTCCACACGTGCACCAACTTTAACTTGCTCCTCACATGTGACAGGCCTGTTCACACACTTGGGTGGGCTTGGACTCTTTGGACACGGGGTTGGGAAGGGGGTGTATGGGTATAGCCCAGTTAGGGGCTAAGAAGATTATAGCCCAGTTAAGGGGCAAGGTTATAGCTGCCAGCTAGTGGTTGTTGTAAATGTCAATTTACATTGTGTATTATGAATGAATGTGTAGCTGATAACATGTAGTTCTGTTTTAAATATTTATTTTAATTTGTAGGCAGTGTTAAATTAGCATTTAAAATTAATATTATGCAGTAATTGATTGCAAGTAAAATGTTCTTATTTTCAGTGCAATGTTTTCGCTATGTTTGTCTGTATACTGTACTGTAAAATTTATATTTTCAAAAGAGCTTTAGCAACACAAATGTCTTAGCTGCAGTATGTATAAAGGTTCTAAAACAATGTGTCTAGCTGCACAGCAAGAAAACAAATGATATTTTTGCCTGTGCCTGCAATAAATGTAAAAAAGCTCTTTTTCAAGTGTCTGACATATTGCATAACACATGTTGTTAGTCACAGTAGTTTAAACTAAATCTAATGCTGAGGAAATTGCTGAGGCACAAATCTGGCAATATGGGAGATAAAGACGTGTGAAATTTTGACAGTGGTTCACGACTCTTAAATTGGATGTGTTTTTCTGTTAAAATGTTGTCGCCAAAATTCAAAGCAATAAAAGTCACAAATATATTCATTTTTTTCTGAAATGTCTCCTACTGCAGATACTATGAATAGGGGGTACACACCATGGGGCTTGTGCAGTTGGGAGGGAGACAGGGGAGTGTTAACAACACACTGATGGTGAAAATATAATAATGTCTAGTTGTATTTGCAAAAGATGAGGGTTGGGAAGGTGGTGTGGTGGTCATCGTCGTGGGTGTCGTTGTCGTCATCATGGGTGTTGTGGTGGTCATTTTGGCCTTGACCCTGGCCCTGGCAGGACAAGACTATTCATGAATGTGTAGATGCAAAAAGAGAAAGAAAACAGGGCATACGGGATCCTCTAAGTGTAGTATGTACAACTCAATTGTATTTCCTGCATGCAAAATTTGTTCCTGATAAAGTGAAGTGTTTTTCACGAAATGTGTTATATACTTACATAGTTACATAGTAGATGAGGTTGAAAAAGATATAGGTCCATCAAGTTCAACCTATGCTAAATTTAGACAACAGATACTTTATCCTATATCTATACTTACTTATTGATCCAGAGGAAGGCAAACAAAAAACCCCATTAAGGGGAGAAATTAATTCCTTCCTGACTCCAAGAATTGGCAATCGGATTAATCCCTGGATCAACATCCTTCCCATGTATACTTATTTGGTATATCCCTATATACCTTTCCCATCTAAAAAGATGTCCAACCTTTTTTTGAACATCACAGTCTCCATGGGTAATGAATTCCACATTTTAACTGCCATTACTGTAAAGAAGCCTTTCCTTTGTTGCTGGTGAAATTTCCTTTCCTCCAATCTTAAGGGATGGCCCGAGTTGGATAATGATAGCTGCAAGTTCTACCATCACTGAGCATACAACAAGCACAGCTCTCTAGTATCTACCGCCATAAGAGTAAAAAAGTTGTAAAGTTATGCCCTGCAAAGAATTGTAATATTGTGAGTAGAACAAATATTGAATGCAGGAAATAAAGTGTGTTGTACATTACTACAGTTTGAGGATCCTTTTTGTGCTGTTTTCTTTTTGCATGTACAGTACCTTTGGAGACCAGTCACCTCAGGAAGAAAAAATAAAGAGTTACTTCCTTTGGACTTCTAGGCTGGCTATGTGGCGTGAAACGCACGGGAGACTTCCCTTTTACCATGGCTGAATAAAATGCATTCTATTATTATTTTTTTCTCACCTCAATCTCTTAGTTGTGCACTGCTTTTACACAATAATTTTGTGGGGAGAGTATTGATTCCCTACAGCACCTCTGAATAAGTGAGTTTTTGAACCCAACGATTGTGGCTGATTCTTTATGTACTGTATAATGAAGCACATTGAGCGCACCTTGTCACGGGAGACCAGGACGCTTAACACCTTTTTAACCAGGATTATTCACTAGGCAAAACAAGGTAGTGCAATAAAATTAGTTTATTTGAGTAAACCCTCGTACACACAATGAATATACAAAATACAGATGAAATACACACTTGCTGGGGGTGAAAACTAGGCTCAAATAGGTACAGGGCACCTGCTTCGGAAGTCTTACCGTGACTGGGAAATCCCTCCAGGCTACCTGGTCCTCTTTTCGGCTAGAAACCCTAGCTGTGATCGCTGCATTCTAAAATGAGAACTTGGACCTCGTGTCTGACTTAGTCTCTTAGCTTCAGAAACGAAGCGGGTTGCTTTGCTATTCATAACAGAGCAACTTTGAAAAGCCCGTCCGCGCTTCATCGACTTAAGCCACAAGATCGTCTGGTTCTCTAAATCGGCCAACTCCTTACATACACTCTGCTGTTCTATATTCAGCATGGAAGTAGGAGAAGCGACCAACCATGGCGTGGGAATTCCTTTCCACTAGCCAATAGAAATGGGGGCTCGTCTCTTGGCTGACATCAGAGGAGGAGGCGTGCCAAGCCGGCTCAAAAAGCCGGGTGGGCGGGAAATATTAATTAGCCCATGGGAAATGCACCTACGAGCTGTATCTCCCACAGCTAACTCCTTGCCACCCGCTTGGCAGGCTGAGCCAGGTCTGGGAGACTCAAAAGGTGTCCCCACTGGGTGTCCTTTGTACTCCGGACCTGGCAATTCACCCTTCCTCACCCACCAAACGGTGTTGTCACCTTTGGACATCCTCCCTCCTTTGAACTCTGATGTCTATCCAGACATCCCGTCACCTATGTGGCTGCCCAGGCTGACTGCATAGACATTTATAGAAAATGCACCAAACACAATAAAATATGTTTTAATACAGAATATGATGGGGGACCCATACCTGTGAGGGAAATGGGTCTGGGATATCAGGGCTCGAAACCAGGAGTCTAGAGGATACTGGGTAGCCCCGGTGTAATTCAACCCGCGTACCGGCAAATCATGGATGGTCGCAGGGGAGAATTAGGGGACTACAGATAACTTTGCCCCCTGAACTACTTCAAACAAAATAACTACATTTCCACCCAAATATCTCACCTAAAACTTATAATTCGTAAGTTTCATGTGTCTGGGGCAAAGGGAACATATAAAGTGGAAAAGCAGGGTACACTTTAACTTTTACAGGTTACATTACATGGCAAATAGAAAAAACAAATAAGTGCGCACTAAAATATATACTTAATACAAAGTGTTAATTGTGATGTCAATTTAAATCAAAAAAACACACCCCACCATGTGGAAAAGGTAAATAAATATATACCAATGTAGATGAGCATGTGCCGCGCTGTTGCCTGCCTCTGTGGTTGTCAAGTGAGGTCTGAATCATTACTGGCAGACGCTGTTACTCAAAGCAGAGTGGGCGCTCTGACGTCACAGAAGGGCTCGCGGGACCACGCTGTCACGCTGCCTGACTTATCGGGAAACACAGTGAGGTCTGCAGAGGAACCTGTGTACTACTTGCGAGCAAAGGACAACCACTCCCTAGGATCCACTAAGCGTAGGGTGACCACCCGTCCCCCTTTTGCCGGTACATCCCCGGTTTTTCGGGAGCTGTACTGGTTTTCTGTGTGTACCGGAAATGTCCCGGATTTTCCTCAATGCGTCCCCGTTTTTTTTTTTTTTTTTGTCACCGGCGGTGCGCGAGTAAACTGCGGTGCGCGAGTCTGCGGCGGCGCGGAGGAGGAGACTGCAGCAGCCCGGCTGGTAAGTATTTTTTTTTTTAATGGCCCACCCCCCCCGGCAGTTTCCTACCTTGTTGGCCAATCCCCTGCGTCCCGGCATTAAGCCCCGCCCCCCCAGCATCATCCTTCAGCAAGGCCCGGCAAGTGGGAATGGATGGAAGGAAGGGTGCCGGGGAGGGGGCAGGGCCAGCGTGCCTGGGGGCCGGGCTTCCGCTTCCTGCGGCAGAGCACATGTGGTGTGTGTCTGCCCGCTCCTGGCTCTTGCGCGGTGTCTCCCCCCCTCTGCCCGCTGGGGTGATAGCAGGTGGGTTTTTCTTCCTTTGCCTCCACCTTTGCCTCCTGTCCTGGCGCTCTCTTCCCCTACGGTCCCCTTGGTTCGGTAGATGGGCGCGGGGGCGGAAAGTGGTGGCTGCGCGATGTGTCCCCATTCTGGCCCGGGAACTCGTGGCTGCCCGCCGGGGGAGGGGGGAGCGGGGGCGGCAGTTTGTACCTTTCGTCCCAGCGCTCCTATCCACCCCCCCCCCCTTGGTGCGGGAGATGGGCGCGGGGGTGGGTGTACCTCACCCGCTCTCTCCCTCACCCGCTCTCTCCCTCACCCGCTCTCTGTCTCTCTCTGTCTCTGTCTCTCTCTGTCTCTGTCTCTCTCCATCTCCGTCTCTCTCACCCTCTCCGTCTCCGTCTCTCTCACCCTCTCCGTCTCCGTGTCTCTCTCTCTCTCTCTCTCTCTCTCTCTCACCCTCTCTCTCTCTGTCTCTCTCACCCTCTCTCTCTCTGTCTCTCTCACCCTCTCTCTCTGTCTCTCTCACCCTCTCTCTCCCCCTCTCTGTCTCTCTCTCCCTCTCTCTCTCTCTGTCTCTCTCTCTCTCCCTCTCTCTCACTCTCTCTCTCTGTCTCTCTCGCCCCCTCTCTCTCTCTCTCTCTCTCTCTCACTCTCTCTCTCTGTCTCTCTCACCCTCCCTGTCTTATCTTAACTGCCGTATACCTACACCGAAGTAACCTACCCTTCTTTCTTCCAGATCTGACTCAAGTTTCACACGGGAGACCTCAGAAGACAGGTAGGGAACACCTCCCCTCCAGTATAGTACCTTGAGGGACTGCGGATCAGGTAAGATCCCAGGCGGGATTGCTGCTTTAGAAATTGTGAAGAGGGGGCATCCTGACACTGGTTAAGGGGTTCAGAATCATTCACATCTGGGTTTTTTTTGTTCGATTAGTGAGGTCAACACACACACACACAACTATGTAACAAGGACAAATGGTCGTAAGTATAAGTGTACTACAATAAATAAACTGTTATGTAAAAAAAAAAAAATGTCCCGGTTTTTCATTTTCAAAATCTGGTCACCCTATTCTGTGGGTATTCATACCCTTATTTCTCACTGTATGGGACAATGCTTGTACTATTTATTTGTGCTTTATAGCATTAGGTACTAGTCCCTTAACCCTACTAGGGCAATTGTATTATATACACAAAATTCATTGGGAATGGTCCTGCTACAGACCTTTATATGTTCAAGGGACTTGTTCATCCTGATGCACTGATATTCTACAAAACTAGGCAATATTTATTTATTTATAAAATATTTTACCAGGAAGTAATACATTGAGAGTTACCTCTCGTTTTCAAGTATGTCCTGGGCACAGAGTTAAACAAATAATACATGGTTTCAAGTACAGTTACATAAATGAACAAGGTATACATTATATACAAGACATTGCGTGCACAGTTAAAGAAAATATATATTATGAGCGTATGAAACAGTTACAGACCAGGTTAAAATGTGAGACAGCCTTAGATTTGAAAGCACTTAAACTGGTGGTGGATGTGAGAGTCTCTGGTAGGTTGTTCCAGTTTTGGGGTGCACAGAAGGAGAAGGAGGAACGTCCGGATACTTTGTTGAGCCTTGGAACCATGAATAGTCTTTTGGAGTCTGATCTCAGGTGATAAGTGCTGCAAGTGGTAGGGGTGAGGAGCTTGTTCAGGTAGCTGGGTAGCTTGCCCATGAAGAATTTAAAGACAAGACAGGAAAGGTGAACTTTGCGCCTAGACTCGAGTGATGACCAATCTAGTTCTTTGAGCATTTCGCAGTGATGTGTGTTGTAGTTGCATTGGAGAACAAAACGACAAATTGAATTGTAGAGGGTGTCAAGTTTGCTAAGGTGGGTTTGAGGAGCCGAGCCATATACTATGTCTCCATAGTCAATAATTGGCATTAGCATCTGCTGTGCGATACGCTTTCTGACCAGGAGACTTAGGGAGGATTTGTTCCTGTAAAGTACCCCTAGTTTGGCATAGGTCTTGGTTGTCAGGGTATCAATGTGCATCCCGAATGATAAGTGGGAGTCAAACCATAAGCCCAGGTATTTAAAACTAGTGACAGGTGTTAGGGTGGTGTTAGCGTTGGTTCTAATCAGGAGCTCAGTCACTGGAAGCTTTACAAATTTAGTCTTGGTCCCAAATACCATTGTTACAGTCTTGTCAGTGTTTAAAAACTGTTTGTTTTGGGAAATCCAGTTTTCGAGTCTCAAAAAGTCAGACTGAAGTATGTGTTGAAGGTCAGAGAGGCTATGGCTGTGTGCATATAGGATTGTGTCATCTGCATAAATGTGTATTGAGGCTTCCTTACAAGCTGTGGGAAGATCATTAATGAACACTGAGAAGAGTAGGGGCCCCAGAACAGAGCCATGCGGGACACCACAGGTGATATCCAGGGGGTTGGAATTAGAGCCTGAGATGGACACATGTTGGGATCTTCCTGATAGGTAGGACTGAAACCAGTTTAAAGCATGCTTCCCTATTCCAGAGCTCTGGAGTTTGTTAAGCAGGATAGCATGATCAACTGTGTCAAAAGCCTTTGCAAAATCTAGGAATACTGCACCAGTGAGTTGTCCCCGTTCCATTCCACACTGGATTTCATTGCAAACTTTTAGCAGGGTAGTTACGGTGGAGTGTTTGGAACGAAACCCAGATTGGAATTGGCTAGGGAAATTTGTCTTGGTAAAGAAATCGGTTAATTGGGAGAGGAAACATTTTTCCATGACTTTGGATAGAATTGGGAGAAGTGAGATTGGCCTTTAGTTTGAGACAGTGTTTTTGTCCCCACTTTTGAAGATTGGGACAACTCTGGCAGTTTTCCAGGTCTTAGGGATATGGCCTGCAGACAGGGTAGAGTTGACTATGGACGCAATTTGTTTGGCAATGGCTGGGGCACCAAGTCGTAGGAACCTAGATTGTAGTAAGTCGGGTCCACATTGGCTGCTTAGTTTTAGTTTGAGGAGCGCTTGTGTAATCTCTTCAGATACTGGGTCAAATTGAAAATTGTGGGCAGTGTTGGAAGAGGGTGGGACTGTAGGGATACTCCCAGGGTGAGATTCAGGTTTGTGGTTTGGGCTGTGTTTCGCTAATAAGTTAGTGGCACACCCCACAAAGTAATCATTGAATGCATTTGCAATGTCCGTGGGGTTTGTCAGAGTAATATCCCCCTTAGTGATATTACTTGGTTGTTGATGGTTAGGAGTCTTTACGACCCATTCATTTAAATGGGCCAAAAGGGGTCTTCCAGGACCCCTTAGAAAAATATGGGCCAAAATGTATATCTAAGCCGTATAATGCTGTTTTGGTAATTCTGAATTCCAGATAGGTCATTAATTCTGAAAATCCTCTGTTTTATACGTAATTTCTCATTTTCTGAATACAAATCTCCACCTGCCCATTTTCTTTTTGCCATAGATCCTCCTGTCCTGATCTGTGATCACCTGATGTCCAGGGATCTAATGTTCCCAAGATATCACTTTTTTTGTCTTTGGGGTGAATATTTTCACCCGGCAGAAAATATCTTCGTCATGCTTGATCTAGGGCGCCAATAAAAAGCTCCAACATTGACATTGCAAGCTTCTATTGATGGCCCGATGTTCATGTTTGTAGTTGTGTGTGTCAAACACCACTTCCAAAAAAACTACTATCACATGAACCACTGGATGTCATGGGACCACGACCCCCAATCGTCGCATTACACACTTACCCTTATGAAAAGAATTTTATCGCCCAATCGATAACGACCTTCAGATAAATACTCAATAGAGAACCAATGGGAACAGTTGCAGGGAGGATCTTCTGCAATGTGCTTCATCTGCAGATCACATAAAATGAACATTCACTACTTTAAAGATTTTTTTACTTTTTGATAACATAAGGATCTCTAAATATTAACACTAAAATTGATTTTTACCCTGTGTCTCATAGTATCACTGTGTAAATATATTTGACACCCCTTATGCTTTACCTTAAGTTGTAAGGGAGAGACAAAAGAAGAAGTTTGATTTTTTACACCTAACATATATAATGAAATTAATTCAGCATTTCTGTTGGTGATTATTTCCCCCCCCATAATCTTCAAAGTTTAAAGATGCATTTCTGCCTAGAGATGGGGGTTGCATTTTTTCTTTTTTTGCTCCAAGTAAGAAGCAGGGAGTCTTCGGAGCTGAACTGTGTTAATTTCAGCCCCGGGAATCCCCTGCCTCCGGGGATACTTACCTCTAACGGCGCTACCGGTAGCAGCCCCGGCTGGGCAGGCAATATGGCTGTTTAAAGGTCTCATGTTACGCAGGCCAATAGGAAGCCAGAATATCATCTTTTGCGGCTTTCTATTGGCCCACAATATGCAGGACTTTTAAACAGGATTGAGATACAGACCGCACCATTAGGGGTATGTTTCTCGGGGAGCAGGAGGTCCACAGAGCTGAAATTAACCCTGTTCAGCTCTGGGACCCGCTGCTTCCCACAAAAGGTAGGATATAACGTCAGACCCCCCACCCAATCTCATATTGGCCCCTGTGGCTGTAATCTGCTCCCAATTACATGTATGTGTGTTATGGTGCACCTGCTGGTAACAGGACTCCTGAGTCTCCCGCTGGTTGGTAATGGGGAATATCACCATGACAGGTGTCTGAAGTAGCGTTCTGAGTCCTATTCACATTCGGTACAGCACCTCCACCCCATCAGGATCCCTATGGCAGCAGGGAGGAGTATCTGACAGGGAACTCCTTGGTGCATCTTCCTGGGGAATAACTCCAGACTCACTCAGGAAGGATCTCTTGAACCAGGGCATCTTTAATAGCATGTTACGTGGCAGACTGCCCATCATAGCGGCCGACACTTAGCCGCTCATTTCGTTGAGGTACTCCATGCAGAAGGTTCCTCCTCTCTTAATTGAGTTGCTCTCCACCTCTCCCCTAAGGGAGACCACCAGCTGTGCCAGATTCCTGGACACCGTGTGTAATCAGCTTGCATTTGACTCTGACAGACAGACTTGAACTACTGCAGACACTTCACTCAGGATGAATATAACACACTAACGTTAGGCAGTGCTGTGTAATATATAGACTCCAGAAAGACCCACCTCTGTGTCACTAACAGTGGACACAAAGCATGCTGTCACTTCCTTTGCTACATATGACACTTCACCAGGGTTTGAGGGCAAACCTCCATGATAGTTACTGGCAACCCTGCCTTCTTAGCAGGATTACTGCCAGCATGAGAGAGATCTGTACACCAATTTTATACATGGCTACAATCTCCCCCTGGTGGAACCCAACGCCCCGGCTGGGATCTAAATTTACGGAACCTTCCTTCCGGTAGCACTGCAACACATAAATAAGATACATAGCATAGGAATACATTATTACAACACACATTTTCTTCTGTATCAACATAATTACATATTCAGTTTGGTTACAGCAGCACATAGAACCACTCCATAGGAGAATTAATCTAGTAATAATGCCTAGGGTCAGGTTTCTTCACCTCCCTCCCATTAGCATCCTTTACTGTAACACTGTAAGATCTGGGCGGCCCATTCTCTAGCCTCTACTCCATCCTATGCATGAAAATGTTGCGCCCAACACTCCATACCCTCATAAGGTAAGATATCCTCTCCTCTGTCTGTAGGCAGTGCTTTGTAATATATAGACTCCAGAAAGACCCACCTCTGTGTCACTATCAGTGGACACAAAGCATGCTGTCACTTCCTTTGCTACATATGACACTTCACCAAGGTTTGAGGGCAAACCTCCATGATAGTTACTGGCAACCCTGCCTTCTTACCAGGATTACTGCCAGCATGAGAGAGATCTGTACACCAATTTTACACATGGCTACATATATTAAAGGAAATGCTTCTTTAACACTATCAAATGTAATAAACATGAATACAATTTTCTAACACCGTTTTGACAGTAAAACAAAATTGTTAAGCTCCCATCACCATAAAATTTACAGACAAATGAAGAGTATCTTACAGCTTCAGATAGCTCCTCACGGTGACAGCAAGATTTTGGGATGCTTGTGGGGGCTAATGGTCCTGATTCAATTAACAACGTTTCTTCCAGCTCAATTTCTTTCTCCAATTTTACTAGCACTGGGGGCTCCACGCCATACCTGAAAATAGATGAAGTCACAATAGTCAAAGAAATGGGTTCATTAGCCTAATGCATTAGAAATGAAAGATCCCAGTCAGTGAAGGGCCATGCACAGCAGCTTATGGAAGAGCCCAGATAAGAAGCGTAGAACATGGCTACAACACAAATCAGCACTTCCAGAATTAGGAGGGAGCACGATCATCAGGAATCCACCCAAATGAAGAGAGAAGTAAAATAGTGCAATTCTGTGTATATAAAGTGACAGGAAAGTGACAGGTCTTGGCTCGTATAGAAAGACTACTTACAGACTTTTGAAAATCTTTAAGTGCAGTTTCACTTGAGATAACCCGTGCTTAACTTAACTTCAAATTTGCATATTTCATTGTTGGTTAAACTTGCATATTGCTATATAAACCTGGACACCTATTAGGGACAATATTGTGCTCCTGATGTAGCTGATTTCAATCAGCTAAACGCGGAGAGCTAGCAGAGTGTAACGTGACACCGAGAGGACCACCCATCGCCACACCTGTCCATTTCGCCCGAGAAGGCGGAAGAGACACTGACTCCTGCGGATGTGACGTCAGACGCCACCCGAAGTGATCGTGCTGCGGGAGGATCTGACTGATAGAGACGGCTGCTACAACCCATCTTCTCGGCAGTATCAAAGTTACACCCTACCTGATGGGCCTGTATTGTTTGTACATTACTGTTCCTTGTTTTTATGTACGATAAAACTTTTAATTGGTCTGCAATATTGGCTCTCATTTGTCTTTCTCTGAGACATATAAGACAAGATTAGATTACAGATCTGCTGATACCACCTATACTCATTGCTGTTTTACAACTGCCAGTCTGTAAGTAGTCTCTCTATACGAGCCAAGACTCTGCAAATTGTTCCTGTCACTTTATATACACAGAATTGCACTATTTTACGTCTCTCTTCATTTGGGTGGATTCCTGACGATCATGCTCCCTCCTAATCCTGGATGTGCTGTCTGTTAATGGAGATTGTGTACATTTTCTCCTTGGAGGTTGAAACTTCGTTTTTTTTCACTTTAAATCACTATATATATTGTGACGCCGTCACTGCCCTCTAAGGGTTAGAATGGGGCAGTTGTGGGACTTCACAGCTCTCATAGAGTTAATCCTCTTGGAAAGGTCTGTTCAGGTGAGAGTTAATGAGCTAGTTAGCTTGTATAGTCAGGAAGTGATACAGAGATTCCCCCCCCCCCCCCCATGCTGCCAGACACACACTGTTGAGAGTTATACAGAGAGGGTGAGAGACGCTGCTGCTAGACTGATCTGAAGACACACACAGACAGCCCTGTGAGATACTGAAAGGAGACCTGCTGCAGGTACACTGGGTAAAGTGGGGAAAGAGTTTAGTTCTCCCACGATTAGTTAGGGACTAAGCAGTATTAGTCAGTACTCCTGGAAGGAGTTAGGTCTTTTGTTTCTGTTTTGTGTTATGAGTTAACCCTGTACCTGCTTTGTACCCTGTAAATAAACCCCTGCTTTGAAAGTACAGTGGTTCCTGCCTCTAATCTGGACAAAAGATCCGACGCTGGAACTGAGACGTCACAATATTAAGAAAATCACTGGATAATTTATCCTTCACTTTATTGTGTGTAAGGCCTTGCCCCCGCTGCCTACTGCAGCGCCCGCCACGAGAGCCCTCCCCTCAATGGCGCCGGGCCCGCTGCGAGGGGGGGCCGCAGCGCCGTGGCGCGAGTTGCGCCGCCGGGGGGCGACGGAGCAATAAGCGGCCCCGTCACTCCCCCCCGGTCTCTCTTCCTGCAGTGAACTGCAGACCGGGGAATCGGCTGCACGCGCCGCCAATCTCGCTGGCGCGCGTTGCAGCGGAGTTACCGGGGCCTTAGCCTAAGCGCCTATTTAGATCACTTTGGTGTCACTACAACACAAATCAATCTACTTTTGCATCTGCACATTTTTTACACCACCTCTCCTTTTTCCAAATCATGCTGCCAGTCACCATCACACATGACTACCCTGAAGGCTTCAGTTTGCCAACACAGTCCCTTTCTGACTAGTTCGGTCAGGAGTAATAGGACAAGGTGGGCCAAGTGATTTGTATGTGCCATCAAGTTCTGAGTTTAGGAACCAAGCCAGAATGGAGCCATTATTGGCTTGACCAGGTCTCTGATGGAATATTGGCAGGAGATAAAATACCCATCTGTCTGGTTCATTAGTTTCAATAAATCAGAAATGTAGTAAGTTATTTTATCATTTATACTTTCAATGCTGTAGCGCTAATGTTAACATGTAAAGAAGAGAAATGTATGAATTTTCCTAGATTACACACCTGGATACTATTCGACCAACATCCAGAAGACACAGACACACCTGCCTGGGATCCTTATGCAAAACTAAAAAGAAAAAAAGATTTATACAGACGTCACATAACTTGCTGTGAGGAAAATCGAATGCTCTTAATAGACAAGCAGTCAAGACACTGTATATAATGAATTACATTTTCTTGGTGCATCTGAAAGAGCGTTGACTAATTCAGTCTTTAATAGATCTACAAAGCATAAGCAGAACAACTATGATGAGTATAGCTACACACATTATTTGTGTGGTAACATTTTAATTGTGTTTAACATTATTTTTTTTTAACATTGGTGTTTCACATTCAGTAGATTTTGTCTTTGAGACTCAAATGCAGTGAAAAGAAATTGCAGAAGAGAGAGAGAGCGGCACTCAAGGGTTGTGCTACTCCATAAGCGTGGATGCTTATTTCTTGGGCATAAATGAACAGAAAAATGTAATTGATCTCTGTGGGGCAGGAGCGGCGGGGACATGAAAACTGAAGAAGGGATTGCATCTGTCTTGTCTACAGAAAAATATAATACTAAATTAAATGGGACAACATTACATAAACACCGCATTAAGGGCCACTCATTGCTCTCAAAAGGTATAGTGACACCTGATGTAAGGTACAAGATTTTCTACGGGACAAGTTTTCCGCAAGTAAACTGATATTCATATCAGAAAAAGTTTGCTTTGGGTGAAATGCAGGAGTGTGAAGGCAAGATATGAAAAAAATCTAATGTGATCTCCATTTAAATGGGAACACCTATACGCTGTATTTTTGCAACTGAAAATAATGGATCCTGTAATATAAGTTAAATCAAGATGCAGAGCAAAAAGGTTTGTATAATGGAGGCCTGGAAAATCATTATTACAAATAGACCGCCCTGTAAAACAAACACTATTTTCCCTCAAAAGAAAGATGCCCCGTGTCAAGTATCCAAGTGCAACATACATCTACTATAAGAATGTAAAGTTCTTTGTATAAGGTGTAAAAGCGGTAACACAGAGGGGTCATTTATCTCTGTATATATTTAGAAAATGTCATGAAGTATTCCCTACAACCATATGTTTGTGTAAAAAAAATATATATATAATCTTCAAATTCAAAAGGTTTAGTGAAGCATTCACATTTAATTGCAACTGATGATGAATTTACACTTTTTTTTATTTTTTAATGATCTGTCAAATTCCATCCATCTGAAATATCTGCACGGCAGCTGTTAGTCACAAGGCTTAAGCTGAAGCTTAGAGGCATGTTCTAAACATTTACAGTTGTTTTGTAGTCACGCAGTTTACTATTTTAAGATTTATTTCTTTTTAAACAGTGTATGAACAACTGTAAGACAACGAAGCTCAATAGGATCCCTTGTTAGAAGTTATTTTTCCTACCAACCCCCCCCCCCCCCCCAAAAAGGAGGAGGAGGAGGAACAAGGCAATTATTTAATCTACAAAATCCAGACAATGAGTTAGTATATATAACTTCAACTAACTCCATAAAAGTAACAGCAAATTTACAGGGGGGGGGGGGAGAGTGTAAAAGAAGGACTTTTTTTTCATAAATGTACCTAAACCCTCGGATTCAAACAGGTAAGTATCATCAACTCCAATGCTCTTGCACCAGCGTAGAAAGTTAGCAGTGTTGTCACGAGCAAAGAAGGAGCCAGGAGCAGCATCTGTTTTGCATGGAACTTTTCTCATAGGAAAACACTGGATTGAGTGATTGACAAAGAAAAATGACAAAACAAATAAATGTAAGACAGGTTCATCATCTTACTCATTTATCTACATCACTGCGTTATTTTTTCTTTCTAGTCTTTCTAGTTGAGGTACAAGTCATAATAAAATAAAAAAAACTCTTGTACTCTTGCAGATTTTTGCTTTTATGATCATTTAGACCAGGCGTGCGCAAACATTTCCCCCTGCGCCCACCTGTCTACTATTCCCCGCCCCGCCACCCCCTCCTTACCTTGTCTCTGGCTTCATTTGACATCGCGGGGTCATGAGACCCTGCGTTGCCATGGCGACACGTCGTCGAAGATAAGGTAAGGGAAATTGCAGAATATTAGAATACTATGAGGATTGAGTGCATGTGCACGCAAGCCTTTTTTTTTTCGTTTTGATACATCTTGGAATTGATTGTAACCGCATGGTAAATGTTTTATTTTTAGATTAGGAAGGACTGTAAAATAAAAACATTACTTTTATCTGTTAAAAACTTGGGAATTAACGGGCTCCTTCAAAAACAATTAGCAGTGGAAAAGGAATTGTATATGTGAAATTGTATCTCACCAGTCATTTCATACACTGGCCATATTTTAGTATTAAAGGAAGTTCATTACTAAACAGCATATTTAGAAGTATATGGTCTTATTTATTGTAAGATGGGTCTCACTCAAAGGAAGAATCAATTAACTAATTTCGTAATAATACAATAGCGGACGGACCATGTGTGCCAAGTTCTGTTTTGATAGAATATGGAGAAAAAATAAAAATAAATCTGGGACTACCACAACTGTCTGGAACCAAAAAAAGTAAAAGGGATTCAATCTACTAAATTGTCAAATGAAATCTGTATGCCCACTCCAAAAGAATCAAAAACATCAAAAAATATATAAGCGTATAGAATATTAGATGATAAAATAATACATAGACAAGGTTTTGTTATTGAAGTATCTTTCTCTAGGAAAAGTATTTATTCACAGAACAACCGCATACTGTATATACTAATTTCTTACCTTTAGTTCTTCTGCTGTGCAACAATGTCTCATAGTATTTTGGATAACAAAAGTCAGCTGACAGAGTAAGGCCCCATTATCAAGCTCTTCCATAAACTTCTCACCTTTAACTTCTACCCCTGAGAAGTAAACAGAATTATAAATGCATTCATACATATATATTTCAACAAAACATGCAAATCTACACCTTTCCAACGAATGCACAGGGATTCAATTACTTTGTTGACCAACCAGGTTTATTAACCTCTTGGACATTTACGTACAAATAACATTTATGGGTGACCCTCATCATATTAATACTAAGCCATGCTCAAAAACAACAAAGTGAAACATAGTTGAGAATTACTGGCCTAGACAAATAAAAACCCACCGTTCTTACTGCCAAACCCAATACCACTCTCCTGATCTCCCTCTCTCCCCCCCCCCCCCCCCACCCCACACACACACACAGACTTCCTATTCTCCCCCTCTGAACATCCTGATATAGCCTTTCAAGTTTGGACAGAATTATTAGTTCTACAGTTTCCTTTTAACCAGAGTCTTTTTCCTTCCTGCCACCTAAATTGGTCTCTTTCAACATTTCCATCCAAGCTCCTTGGAGGACGCAATCAAAAACCAGAAGTATATCTTGATGCTGATTTCAGGATGAAATGTTTTTAGATAAATCAAATTGCAGGAGGAACATGAATACACAAAAAGCGTTCCTCTCCTTCAATGAGATCTGTGATGGAGCAAAGAGAAAAGTCTGGGCTCTGAAGAACTAAAAAAAAACTCACCTGCAGGACGTAAAATAACTATGCTCATACTGATTGCAGTTCCAGTTATATTTATTTATAAAATGTTTTACCAGGAAGTAATACATTGAGAGTTACCTCTCATTTTCAAGTATGTTAAGTTAAGATGACACATAATACATCGTTTTACCATTTGAACTGCATACAAGTCCTCCCTGTAAATAAAGAAGTAGGCATTGCAAAGCTTACCTAGCAAGCCGGTCAACCAGATCGACAGATCTTCCTGCATAGGTATCAAGGTGGCTTCATGGCGCACAGACAACCACTGATCGTACTGGAAGACATCTGAAAGGCCAGGTCCATGCCTAGGAGTCCGAGGGCTCCTTGGACTTGGTGGGATATCGTCTCCAAACCACACCTGGAAAAGAAAATGTTAATAAAATACTTGTCCTGTGCATAAACATGAAAGTTACAAAAAGGCCCCAAATAAATTGTACCTTTTAAATGTAAAAAAAAAAGTTTAACAGCACATGAAATAGCATAGTGGTGAAAAGCTGTGCATCTGACAACAAAACAGAACTGGGTATACATGCACTGCCAAACATGTATTGTAGGGAAGGACACTGTATTATCAGTGCAGATTAAAGGCCAATGTGCAGCTGTAACACACAATGAGCCACTCAAGTACTGCAGGTTCTCACTATTTTCAGTGTATTCTCTCCTCTGGAATATGGGACTGTGGAAGGAGAGAAGAATATATGGAGAATCTAGGCATCTTTATACAGTGTTAATTGTCCCTTTTCAGGGGAAGGGTGGTCATTTATTGTCCCATGATCAAGAACTTCCGCTGTCAACCACCATGTGTAATTACTTACAATGCAATGATATCATGCAACGTTATATTTCCATTTTACTGCATGCTTTGTAGATTCAGATACTTCTGCTTTTTAAAGCAAGTGTCTCACTTGTCAGCTCTGACTCAAGTTGTAGTGTATGGGGGGCTGCATTTACACAACTTAAAGATTTCTATTAGATGCTCTGATAATCACTTCGTTTCTAAAAAAACAAGATCCTGAAAATGCAGGCTGGGACCTGAAAGATATTCAAGGTTTTGCAAATGATCCTCCAACTACCATAGGGAGCTCTGCAGGCGCATTCCATGGGTTCAAGTGCTGAGGAAGGCACAATTTTGCCTTGCACAAGGGATATCACTGTTTCTATGGACTAGTGCCACACACATCCATTCCTATCTGAATACACGGCATTGAAATTCATTGCGAATATCTCTGGCACTAAAAGGTATTGCCAAGCAAATGGCAATGTTGCTTTAAATGAAGGAATGATAATCATAACAAAATAAGTAATAAAAACCACATACTTGTACTGGGTGATGCATGCTTCACTGAACAGAAAATTAGCTGCCGTTTCTAAAATAAGGAAAAGTAAAACAAGTAAATAAACAAGACAAAATGTTATGCAGAATTGAAGCAGGGCGGCGCCGGGGCTAAACCCCATTAATCCCGGCTCCAGGGACCCCCTGCTTCCAGAGATACTTACCTCTGTAGAAGGTGCCGGTAGCTGCACCGTCTGAGCTAGCTGGGGTTTAACATTTAAAGCTCCCACGTCATGCGGGCCATTAGGAAGCGGAACCTGATGATGTCACAGCTTTCTATTGGCCCGCGTGGGAGTTTTAAAACGCCGCTATAATGTGAACCCCGATAGCCGAGCAGCTACCAGCACCCCCTGTGGAGGCAAGTATCTCTGGAAAAAGGGGTCCCCAGAGCTGAAATTAATGGGGTTCAGTTTCATAGAACCCCCCCCTCTTCAATCCTGTGTAAAAAAAAACAAGCGAGTGGATTGCTGCTTTAAGAGATATCCTCCTGCCCATCCCAACTGGATTAAATACAAGGGCCTTATGTACATGTATGCTTTGAAATGTACTATACGCACAAAAAATAAATAACCTCCCCTGGATATTAATAGCTGCCTCATCACGCAGTAAGTCATGAGCCCCTCACAAAAAGTAATATCACAAAATACATCAACTACTATTCGCCATTCTTATATTTGAAAGCCAAACAGATGCAGGGGAAAGAGTGGCATAGGAGGTTCCCAGCTCCAGTGCCCAGGGACCACCAACAGTGCAGGTTTTAATGCTATCCTCATTAGCACAGTGGGGCAAGCATTTTGAACCACCTGTGCTCAAGCCGGGGTATACTTAAACCTGCAATGTCAGCGATCCCTGAGGACTGGAGTTGGGAACCTCTGGCATAGGTAATTGATTTCATTTTATTGCAACTCTAAACAACTTGCTCAACTGAACTTGTACTTATGGCACATTTTATATACATTAAAGCAGCTGTTCGGGCTGTCTGCAGACAAAAGCCCAATTGAATGTAGAGCGGGGCAATTTAGGGTCATGAAATTAATATTTATTTTCTTGCACATACTTGCTTGACAAACAGGGCTACCAACAGGGGGGTCTGCCGGGGCTGGTGTCCCGGGCCCCCTGGCTGGGGGGGGGGGGGGGGGCCCGGCCAGCGCTGCAAATTTCCCCCGACCTCTGGCTAGGCCCTGCTGCCGGTCGCAGCCAGGCCCCGGCCCTCAGCTGCCTGTAAGCTTATTCCTCTCTGTATCCAAGGCCGCCGGACTTCCACTGCCGGCACGCGACGGGGCTCTCTGATGTCAGCACGCGGAAAGTAAGCTTGGCCCAGCTTCCGGGGTGCTGCGCTCTGACGTCAGAGAGCCCCGTTGCACGCTGGCAATGGAAGCTCGGCGGCATAGGACAGAGAAAGGAAAAGGTTTACAGGCAGCCGAGAGGCAGTGCCCGGCCGCAGGGCCTGGCCAGAGGTTGGGGGAAATTTGCAGCCCAGCCAGCAGAAACCGGGCCTGGCCTGACCCAAGGTAAGTCTGTATTTTTACATGTATTGGGGGGGGGGGCGCCTTGAGGTAATTTTATATGGGTTGGGGATTTTTTTATATGTATTTTTTTAATGGATTGTTCTTTAAAAAATATATATATATATATTTATATAAATGTGTGCTCATTTGCATGTCCTTTCCCAGAATCCCTTGCTGCAGTGGAAGCGCTGTATGCTGGGCGATGATGGGGAAAGATAGGGTTGCAGACCTGTCTAAGACATGCAAATGAACATACAGTAATATTTACAGTTGCTATATATATATATATATATCATACACACACACACATATAAACGTGTGTATATTTAACCCCCCCCCCCCCAGCCCATATTTAACCCCCCCTTCCCCCCGGCCCATACTGAATCCGCTCAGGCCTTTTGTCACATTGGATATAGCATTGAGTATCTTTGTCTATTGTTGAAAATATTAAAATAAACAGATTGCATTGTAATGTTTTTTCCCCATATTAACAATAACAAGAAAACAGTTAAGTAAAAGCTGCACGCCGGAAAAAAATATTTTTCCATGGTAGGTGTGCTATGGGTTGGGTGGGGGGGCCCTGTTTCTTTCATTTGTCCTGGGCCCCATGATCTCTGTTGGCGGCCCTGTTGACAAATGTTTAGTTAAAGAGATCTCCATAGGTAGGGAGAGATGATTGAGAACGGTTTAAGCCATGAGGGCTCCAGAGGTAAAAGGTGCAAAGATGAGACATCATAGTCCTGAGTAGGGGTGTAACGAGAGATCAGAGTTGGGATATACAGTATGGAAGTGCAGAGGAGTGGAGAGCATTACAAAGGAGAAGAATTTGGGCTTTATATGGAGATTAATAGAAGCCAGGAAAGACATTTCAGGGACATCAAAATCAGTGTCTAGCAGAGCAGCTGAGAGCTGCAGCATTTTTAATAGAATGTAATGAAGAGGTGGGAGGCGGGGATGCCAGATAATATGGACTGACTGAAATAACTTCCATAGTATTCATTTTACAGCTTACATCAATGAAGAAATCTTCTATGTTTAAGCATCTAATGGATTATATATTACAGGCATACCCCGCTTTAAGGACACTCACTTTAAGTACACTCGCGAGTAAGTACATGTCGCCCAATAGGCAAACGGCAGTTCACGCATGCGCTTGTCAGCACGTCCTGAACAGCAATACCGCTCCCTACGTGTACTGAAGCTGTGCGCAAGCGGGGAGACTATAGAGCCTGTTACAAATGCGTTAATTACATCAGTTATGCCCGTGTATGACGATTGCAGTACAGTACATGCATCAATAAGTGGAAAAAAGGTAGTGCTTCACTTTAAGTACATTTTCGCTTTACATACATGCTCCGGTCCCATTGCGTACGTTAATGCGGGGTATGCCTGTATATACATATACACACACACACACATACAAAAGTAGCTCTAAAAAAGGTGCCAGTTAATATTAAGTGTTTGTGACAATGTATAAAAGTTGTGTGATAAGTGAAATAAAGTGATGTAACTATAAAGTGAACTAGTGATAATCAAATGGCAATGCCTAATAATCACAGTGCTGACAAACACAAATTGCTATACAGAGAATAGTTAAAGTCCCTAAATATAACCCAAATAGGTCCAATCAGTTCCACAAGATAGTTGTAAGGAATCCGCCCCTGGGTTTGGCTAGAACGCATTCCTTACAGAGCTATGGAGTTTCCAGACAAACCGTCCCTGCTCCTGCAATCACTGCACTCTGCATGCCTCCTGTGCAGCTCTGTGCCTATTCGCTAGGTGTGCTATATAGAGTCAGCCCTTACCCCCAAGAAGTTGCTAAGCATAAACCAAGTTCTACTTGGAGGTAACTGTGTTTGCCACAAAACACCCTTGCCTTAGCCGTGCCTTTTTCCCGCGCTGAAGCGCTGGAGTTCCCAGCACTTGCTTCGTTGTTCCTGAGGCCTGACAGCATATTCCTTGTGCAGAGTTCTGCATTGTTGTTTCCGTGGCCTGTCTGCATATCCCCCTTGCAGAGGCCTTCATCATGGCCTACTCCCGTTCTTCTCGCAGAGGCCATTCCTACGCTGCAGCTTCTACGCTGAAGCGCTATGCACCTGCCTTCCTGTTGCCGAACCCTGCGTGCATCCATCACCATCGCTCCTGTGTCATCTGCCTTGACCCCAGCCTGGATAATGTTAACCCTGCCTTCTCCAACCCTGACCCCTGCTTGTCTACGGATTACCCTGTCTTCTCCAACCCTGACCCCGCTGCGTTTGGCCACGGAATACGCACTCCGGACCTGACTCCGTGGCCTAAGGTCAGTGTTTTCACATCCCCACCTCAGCCCCGCAGTCCGGTCCCGGTTTGTGGCGAGCACGATCGTTACAATAGTCCAGGGAAAAGAACTCCTGTTCCTGACAAGAGAATCCCTTGGAGCGCACTGCAGCTTTTTTTTGTGGTATAGCAAACCACAAAGATACCTACAAACGGAGCCTACTTGGCTACGTAGCGTGATGACGTACCAAACCGAAGTTTGGTGACATCTTCACGCTACGGACCCACGAGAGGAGGTCTGGTTTCCTTTGCAAAGCCAAACAGCCGATTGTGAGCACAGCTGATTTCCACACGTCGCATGCAGCAAGACAAGGGAGCTGCTTGGAACAGCTACTATTACAGGAGCTGGTGGACGCTACGATCCGGTTCCAAAGTGCCCAGCTGTATGTTCCTGGACTCCTCACTCCCCTTGGTGACGTCTCCTCATAGAGATTTCTCTTATGTGTCTGTGTTCTTTTACCCTCTTGTGAGTGCAGGTTCATTTGACCATGCTTCTCTTTTTTACAATAAATCCCCCATTTCTTTAGAGTTATGCTATGGAGATTGCGCTACTTTTTATTTAATTTTTTGTGTATGTATGTCTGCATCACGTCGCAGTATCTTTTAGTCACAGATTAAGGCCAGAAACATTGTATTTCTCTACACTGGGTTTATTTACAGGTTTAACTTATACACCAACATGCCCATCGTCCCTTTAAGTCAAAAGAAATCATAAAAATAACACCTACTCCTTCATAGGAGTCTAACTACATAGTAGATGCAGCCCTCTCTAACAGTAGCCGCCAGCTAAGTTGCTTGTCGGCTCAAAACAATATACACAGTCTCTGCACGTTAATATACTCTTAACCCCTTCATTTCATTTTAACAACAGTTTTGAAGCAGGGGGTCTCCGGAGCTGAATCGCATTAATTTCAGCCTCAGGGACCCCCTGCTTCCTGAGTTACAGGCCCCAGTATGGGGTGCCGGTATCGCTCCGTCTTGTTTAAATGTCTCGGTTACGTGGGCCGTGACATTTAAACATGGTGGAGATACCGGCACCACAGACCGATTCTGTCTACTCTCAATGCTCGTCTCTTATAGAATGATGAGAATGATGCAGCCGGGTAGGATTCACGCCTGCTACGTTAATCCTGATCGGTCATTAGTCTCCTTACTGGGACTCCGCGAGCACATGGAATTAGAAACGTGCCCATAGCGGATTTCGTGAGAGCAGCGTGACGTGACCAACCATGAGTCTACATCGGTAGATACATATACAAGAAAAACAAATTAATCCAGGTCATCATAATCTATATTGAAACCTTACTGTTATCTATCAGATACTGTGCATTGAGGTACCGACATCCACCAAAAAATGTCCAACACGTCAGCGTACATGTAACCAACAGAATCTATTTAAAAAACAACAGTGATACTGCACATCCATATAACAAGATTCATCATCATGGGTATAATAACTTCCAATGTGCATCCATCAATGGTATCTCGATTCTGGAAACCCTGTGGTTCATATAATACAGGGAAAAGGGAGACCAAAAAGCGCACCAGCACAAACGGAGCAGGAAGAAACCAGAACAAAAAAATGATTAAAAGGCACTTTATGTGGCAAAAGACCCATCCAATGCATTTCGAACGTCGCAGCGTTCTTTTTCAAGGATAAAACCACATGTGATAACATCCATTATATACCCTCTTACCTGTGGGCCATTTCGCGCCAAAAATCAGAACCTGATGACGTCATAACAGAGCGACTCAGTGCCGATCTAAGGGCAAAAGGAAGTACCAAGGCAGTGTGGCCATTTTGGATGGGCAACATAAGGACACAATAACAAAGCTTTATTGACCATTCCAGCAGAACAAAATACATTGCTGCTAACTGGACAAGCATATTTAAACGATAAATGCTATATTAAACTAAACCATAATGCTTAAAAAGGGTACTATTATATCAAGGAAAACATGAACAAGTGGATTAAAAAACTAGCTGTGTTGCAACTATTTTTATATACAAAAAAAAAAAAAAAAAGTTAAAATCATAAAACCTCTAGACATGATTAAAAAAATGTGCAAGAAAAGTAATTAAAGAACATATTACAACATACATACTGCATAACACAGATTGTGTACCTAAATCATAGGAACCAGGGAAATACAACATTATAAAATATGAATATTATCCACAAGATACATCACACAAAGAAAATTTAAGCTTACATATTAGCATATATTTGCATGATAAGGCATAGGTTTCAAGGTTATAAGACAAGAATAATGTCCAATATAATGACAATTGTCTTATTTAATCTGTATTACCAACTAATTACAACCATAATACTTCTATCACAAAAATGTTTACAAAAATGTGTTTAGTTGCCAGTTCAATGTTCAAGCCCATAGGGAAGCGCGTTTGGAGAGTGAAGATCCAATACGCCTCCCTAACGGTCCAGAAGGTTGATATGATCACCTTCCTCTAATTTAGAAATAACTGATTCAATCCCCAAAGAAAAATTTAATTCCTTCCCCCTCACATTCAGTGAAATGTTTTGAAGCTGATGATTAGTGTCTCTCAATTTTATGAGCCTTAAATGCTCTAACATCCTGACCTAAGGGCTCTATCGTCCTCCCCCACATACCTCTTGCCACTAACCACATGTTATTAGATAATCAAAAATTGACTTTTCACATTTAAAACTGTTAATCTAAATTCCTTATTTGGTAATATATTCACACCATGTGGCGGTGGCAAGGCAAACTGGAAAAAACTTTTGGCAGGCTTCATGTGTTTACATGCACTACAAAGCCACATTTGAAGGAACCCCTAGTGTAAAAAGTTTTTTTGAGACCAGAAGATTTAGTTCACTTGGTGAAACATGAATCCAATTGTTCTCGCTCTACGATATACAAAGTAGGACCAGAATCCACATATTTTTTAAGGACAGGGTCCATGGATAAGACATTCCAATGTTTTTTGAAATTAGAGTTTTACTTTTCCACTTTGTTTACTAAATTGTGATAAAAAGAGGACATTTGTTTTTTGGATTCTGTCAGTCCATGTGAGTCCTTGTTTAATACCAATTGTCTTAACATTGTTAACAAGGCGAGAATCTCCAATTGGTTGTGGGCAACAATGACTCTCTCTGTATTTAATGCATTTTCAAATGCAATTGTCTAAATGTGATTTGGGTATCCCCTTTCCAAAATCTCCTTGTAAGCTCCTCAGACTGAGAAAGGAACCACTCATAGTGGAACAATCCTTCTCAGTCTGAGGACCTGTCCCCTTGGTATGGCCTTTATGACATGGGATGGGTGGCAGCTGTCCGCCCTAAGAAAGGTGTTCCTGGCATTTTGCTTCCTATAAACATCCGTTGGATTTTTTTGTCTATGTCTACAATAATTGTAGATCCAGAAATTCAATGTGATGGAATGAAAATTTAATGTAATCTTATATTCTAAAGATTATTTTAAGATAAGATACAAAATGTGAAGTGTAATTTTCATTTCCATCACATTGAATTTCTGGATCTACATTATTTGTAGACATAGACAAAAAATCCAACGGATGTTTATAGGAGCAAAATGCCAGGAACACCTTTCTTAGGGCTGGACAGCTGCCACCCATCCCATGTCATAAGGCCATACCCATAAAATATGATAAAGTTGAAGAACTTTCCTCACCTTCGGTTCCCTCGCCCCCTCTCTCTCCCCCCGGACGTCCCATCTGGGGTGGGTTTTAGATTGCGTTAGGTCTTCATGTAATAGGCTGGACAAAGTCTCTTGTTTCGACGGTTTGCATTTAACTGCGTCATGGGAAGGTGTCGGCCTCTTTTAGATCCAGTGTGAATTTGTGGGAGGTGGTGGTGGGATTAGGGGGGGCGAGGGCGGGGTTGATGACGACGTGTGGTTCATGTGCCGGCTGTTGCGGGAAGTGCAAGGAAGGATGTGGTGAGTTGGTTGGGCGCTCGGTCGCCGTAGTGGGGAAAATGGTGCTGCGAATGAACGGCCCCGGGGCGGACTTAGCAGGTGTGCCCCGGTTGGGATTCAGAACAATTCTCCTGATGGAGGCGTGCCTTGTTGTTGAATGGGTGGGCTAGTATTGTGAAGGTGAGATGAAGGATTTATTACTGCGCCCGGAGGTGGTGGTGAAGAATTGAAGACGTGAGAGGGTTTTAAGTGAGTTAGCTGGGATGATGTTGGGTCCGCGGGGTGACGGGGGCGGATAATATTTAGAGGGGTGGGAACGTGGGATGTAGTTCTGGGGAGGCGGGGAAGTAATCGGAGAAGGGGTTAGTTGTGGTGGGGCGTATACAGTCGGGGACTTGAGGACGGCGCCTCCAGCAGTTATCGTAGGTTACGTGTCTGCAAAAAATTGGCAAGAGAGAGCTGGGGTGGGGGGTCAGGGATGAACGGTGGTGCAGAGAGGTGGCTGGCGAAGAGAGCGATTATGTGGGTAGGGATATGGGGGGGGGAGTGGAGAGAAGGTATGGGTGGTAGCGAGGGGAGAATTTAAGTGGTAGTGAACATGAAAGAAAATCAGATATTAAGAGAGAGAAAGAGCTGCTGGGATTGCGTTGTGCGCAGTAGTTTGTGGTAATTGTCATTGGTTTTGCAAGTTGGCAGACGGTGGAGAGGGGACTTGCTGGGAAATTGTAGCGTGAACCCACGAGGGTGTAGTATGGTTCGGGTAAGGTTGATGTCGTGATGTGAGTGGAAGGATTGAGGAAGGTAGGACGGTGGGTAGGAATGTAAGAGTAGGGGCAAAGGAGGATGCGTGGACGAGGGTGGGGTGTGTGGAGTGGGATGAGGTCGTGTAGTATGGGGTTCGTGAGGTTAGTGAAGTCGCGGATGGCGTGTAGGGGTGGGGTGTGTATGTTAGTAATGAGGGGTAGGGGACGGGAGGAGGGTGAGGGTCACCACCAAGTAGATCGTGGGGTGAGGGATGGTCGGGGGGTGGACCAGGTACGGATGGGAAATAGATGTGGTGTTGTGGTCCGGTGGGTATTCAGTAAGGCTCGCGCTAGCAGGAGTTGGTATGGGGCCAAACATTATCATAGGAGTTAGTCATATTGTAGACATCATTTGTGCGTGGTTGTGGTAGGGCGGTAGAGTGGATCAGCGGGATAAAAAGAAAAGTACGCAGAACGTCACGTGCTGCGAAGAAGTAAAGGGATAGAGAAGGGGGCGGAAAATGGCTTCGCTCGGGAATGGCGTAGGTGTGTTGGGAACGGATAGTGCGGTTTTAATACGGGAGTTCAAGGATAGGAATAGGCAGAGGTGTTATAGTGAGGGTAGGAAGGGCTGGGGGGCGCGGCGAGTTGAGGGTTATAGCCTCGAGGGTAGTAAGGGGTAAAGCATGAAAAAGTGAGTTGGAGGAGGGGTAAATTAGTGGTGCTTGTAAGAAAGGTTAAGTGTATAAATTAATAGTGATAGGATCGGAGATGAACTGTGAGGGAGGGTAAGAGGAGATGCTTTAGAGATGAAGGATAAAGGGGTGTAGATAATAGTAGAGAGTTTGAGAAGTTTTGAGGTGAGTGTGTGGAAATGCCAAGGGTTAGGGAAAAAAGGTTGCGGGACGGCGGGGTTGTGGGAGAACTGGGTTGGGTGTGCGATGAGGGCAGTATAAGTTATGGATAGGGGGGTATGGTTTCTAAAATTGGGGGGGGGTGTGGGGTGAGGAGAGGGTGCAATGCATGCTGGTATGCAGGAGGAGATGTGAGGAGCAGGGTATTTAAGGGGAACAATAGGCAGATCACTGATGGGGGGAAATGAATCAGTAGGAGATGTTGTAGGCTGTTGTTGAGAAAGGTAAGGGGCCAAGAGCTTGTGGGTGTGGGAGTAGGAGCCGGATGGGGTTTAAGGGGAGGTTTAGGGCCTTTGGAATGGTGGGTTTTTGCTAGAGTTTAGATAGCGGGTGCGGGGAGGGGGGTGCGAAGACATATTTAGTGTACGGGGTAGAAGGCGGGAGTGACTACTAGCAGGGTGTAAACAAAAGGATAGGTGTAGGGGGGGGGTGCGCCATGAAGTAGGGGAAGTGGGAGGGGTGACAACGCGCGAGGTTGGTCGAGGAAGGCCCGGGCTAAAGAGGGAAGTACGAGGATGAGAAAGGGGTGGTGAAGACTGGGGGAGGTGCCAGGATGATGGGTATAGGATGGGTGGTAGAGAGGGAATGAGGGATGTATGGGAGTGGTGGGTGGGAAGGGCAGTGTTTGATCCTATGTGAGAGAGTGAATTTATTTGTTTGTGACCAGTTCCTCGCACTGAGAGGAATTGTCCACTATTAGTGGTTTCCTTTCTCAGTCTGTAGGACTTAGCAAGAGATTTTTGGAAAGGGTTACCCCAAATCACATTTGCAATTGCATTTTAAAATGCATTACCTTACAGAGAGAGCATCATTTTGCCCCACAGCTCCAATGGAGATTCTCGCTTGTTAACCATGTTAAGCCATTGGTATTACACAGGACTCACATGGATTGACAGAATCAAAAAACAAATGGTCCTCTTTTATTTCACAATTTCGTAAAACAAAGTGGAAAATAAACCTCTATAATTTCAAACATTGGAATGTCTTAATCCATGGACTCCTGTCCCTTAAAAAATATGTGGATTGCTGGTCCTACTTTTGTGATCGTAGAGGCGAGAACAATATGGATACTCATGTTTCACCGAAGTGACTCAAACCTTCTGGTCTGCAAAAAAACTTTTATCACTAGGGGTTCCTTCAAATGTGGCTCTTGTAGTGCATGTAAACCCATGAAGCCTGCCAAAAGTTTTTTCCAGTTTGCCTTGCCCCCCCGCCACATGGTGTGAATATGTTACAAATAAGGAATTTAAGATTAACAGTTTTATAAATTGTAAAGTCAATTTGTTATTTATCTCATAACATGTGTGTTGTGGCAAGAGGTATGTGGGAGGACGACTAAGATCCCTTAATGTCAGGATGTTGAGCATTTAAGGCTCATAAAATTGAAGACACTAATCTCCAGTCTCAAAACATTTCACGAATGTTGTCAGGGAGGATTAAATAATTTTTCCTTTTTGGGATTGAATCAGTTATTTCTAATCTAGAGGAGGTGATTCATATCAACCTTCTGGCCGTAGGGAGGCGTATTGGATCTTCACTCTCCAAACGCGCTTCCTAGGGCTTGAAGCATTGACTGGCAACTAACACATGTTTTTGTAAACATTTTTTGATTACGATGATTATGGTGTAATTAGTTGGTATACAGATTAATAAGACCAATGTCATTATATGGGACATTATTATTCCTTGTCATTATAACCTTTGAACCTATGCCTTATCATGCAAATATTATTGCTAATATGTAAGCTTTAAATTGTTCTTTGATGATCTTGTGGAAATACTTCATATTTATATGGTGTATTTCCTGGTTCCTATGATTTAGGTAGCACTCAATGCTGTGTATATGCAGTTGTATGTGTAATATGTCTTAAATGTTATCTTTCTTGCACATTTTTTTAATCATGTCTAGAGGTTTTTTTTATTTACCTTTTTTTGTTTTTTTGTATATAAAATTGTTGCAACACAGCTATTTTGTTAATCCAACCTTGTTATGTTTTCCTCTGATATATAGTACACCTTTATTAAGCATTGTTTAGTTTAATATAGCTTATTTCGTTTAAAATATGCTTGTCCAGTTAGCCAGGCATGTATTTTGTTCTGTCTGGAATGAGTCAATAAAGCTTTTGTTATTGTGTTCCTATGTTTTGCCCCACATCCAAAATGGCCCACACTGCCTTTGGTACTTCCTTTTGCCTAGATCGGCACTGAGTCGCTCTGTTATGACGTCATCAGGTCTTGATTTTTGCGGAAATGGCCGCACAGGTAAGAGGGTTATAATAATGGATGTTATCACATTGTGTTTATCTTGAAAAAGACGCTGCGACGTTCGAATAGGCATTGGATGGGTCTTGTTGCCAATTAAGTGCCCTTTTAATCATTTTTTTGTTCTGTTTCTTCCTGCTCCGTTTGTGCTGGTGCGCTTTTTGGTCTCCCTTTTCCCTGTATTGCATTGAGTAGCTGCACAGCCTACCTGCCTGCCCTACCAGGATGTGAGTATTTGCATATTTTTCAGGGGAACCTGCCAATGAGACATATGGTGAGTGGGTTGCACCACACACCACCTGTCTTCAGGAGGATAGTACCCATTATATGACACAATAGGTACTATATCAATTGTTAGTACCCTGGTACAGTGGTCTGGCTTATTATCATTTTGAGATATACCTGCATTTGAGCGCTTCAGCTATTTTCCAGGTTCATATAATAGAAAGAATATAGTTGTTTTATTTAGATCATATTGCTTAGTGATACATTTCTAAAACATATATTACAATCTAAAGGGAATAAGGGGCAATGCTGAAACAAAAAGGTAACGTGGCTGCTCAGTGAGGGACCGAGTATGGCTGAGGATGACGTTTGGTCCAGTCGAACAGCAGATCCAGAGAGGTTTAGGGGTGTGGATATTAGGTGCTGTCCGATGGCATGGAGTTTGGTCCAGCTGCATAGCTGGTCCAAAGAGGGTTGGTGAAGAGAGGGGGGGGGGGGGGCATGTTAAAGCTATGCCAGATAGGCTTCCTTATATAAAGGTGAGTTTTCACTGAGCTTTTACATTTTAAAAGCAATGACTATTACTGAGGAGTAAAAGCTAAAATAGTTCAAATACTGTACTGAGGAAATTGTGAATCAGCACAATGACCAGCTCTCTGACAATTATAGAGCAGCAATTTGGGTGCAGTAGATGCATGGTGGCACTGAGCACCAGAGATAATATATCAGTGCCTGGAACGGACAGGGGAATACTAGACTCAGGCAGGGTGCGTTCTCTAGCTAGTTACAGAACTTACCTAAATTACATACACTATCTATGCTACTCAGAATAAAAAGGCTGCATGCATTTAACTCTGACATTCAGCTAACAATAGAGAGTCAGCTAATGGTCATAATGAGCTGGAGTTTGATTTTGGCATGTTATTAACAGTATGCTCATCCAGGAGCCAGACGTGTAAAGGATTTACAGCAACCATCTGCAGTGATTAAATATCATTATATCTGCTCCTCACAATCCACTCTACAAACAGACACTGTGATTATAGCACGCTTCTCATGAACGGACTACTCGCTTATCTCTTTATTTGCTACTTAAATAACTTTAAAACAATTATTGGTTAGTGTGCTATCTGAAGAATAAGCAAACCAGTGGGTAACAATAACAAATCACATCTCTCTATATCAAAATATTGCAGTGAAATATTGTGACACTGAGTAATAAATATTATATGCTTGATTGCGATCCATTGGTGATCTTGTTACATATAGTGAAACATTGTATTCATCTTGCCACGCTTCAAACTCTTGAAAGAACACACACACACACACACACACACACACACACACACACACACACACACACACACACACTACAGCTTTTATTTAAAAATTTCAATTACCTGTGCTTTATGTTAGTTTGTTTATTTTGAATACACCATTATTAAAAAGGTATGTTTTAATTATGTAAATGATGCAGCTACCACTGGAGTTCACATACCAAATTAGTGGGTGCATGTCTCTCTCTTTGTATAGTGTAGCAGCAGAAGTGGAGCGGTAAGTGAGGTAGATGAGTCTGGCAGAAGCGTTTTGGATGGATTGTAGTTGGGATAGGCAGACAAGCCGAATGCCAACTAGGCGAAGGTTGCTGTAATCAAGGCAGTACAAGATGAGAGTGAATTAGGATTTTAGTTGCATCATGGAGTAAGAAAAAGATGTATTCTAGTGATATTTCAGAGGTGGAGCTGACAAGACTTAGTGAGGGACTGAATGTGCGCGTTTAGTGTGTTGATTTTGGTATTGACAGTGAGGGAGAATTTGGGAGTGAGAAAGAGTATTAGTTCTGTTTTGGATATGTTAAGCTTCAGATAATAGTTGAACATTCAGGAGGAGACTGTAGACAGGGGACGTCAGGGAAAGAACAGTAATTTTGTGTGTCATGATGATACGGAAAGCCAAAAGATTGTATTAGTTCACCAAGAGAAGAAGTATAGGAGTGAGAAGAGCAGGGGGCCAAGGACAGAGCCTTGTGGGACCCCAACACAAAGAAGGAGTGAGGAGGAGGAGGAGACACTAGAGAAGGAAACACTGAAGGAGCAGTTGGATAGGTAGGAAATAAACCAGGAAAGGGCTGCGTCATGGAGGCCAATGGATGGAGAGTGTGTCGTGATCAACAGCGTTGAAGGCCTCAGAGAGATCCAGGAGAATTAGTGAGGAGAAGTGACCCTTAAACTTAGCTGTGAGAAGGGTGGAAGCCAGAGAAGAGGGGAGTGACGCCTCATCCGACGAAGCAATGATGTTGCGAGACACATAAGGAAAACATGCAGTTGCAAACTTGTATTTTACACCAAGATTGTACGTTTTTAATAATGAGAAAGTAATGATTTTATGAAGATTTTTTTTTTAAAGCTCCATTTTTGCATATTCACACATTTAGAATTTTAATATATATTTGTATCACATATTCTAGTTCGGTTAGTCTTATCTTGCCTATGTCTATTGTGGCCATTATATACATAGGCAAGATAGGATTAATACCAACCTATGGCCATTGATAAAAATGTGTTATTCTTTTAAGGTAGCCTGATATCGCCAGGTGTCAGAGTTTAGTGAGTAGCATGTACATAAGCAACTGTTCATTCCTCATTTGCATATGCTGCTGTTAAAAATAACAATAACATATCTCTGCGATGAAAAGCCCCTTGTCACTTCTTTAACGATTGTGATATGACGTTAGTATATAGGACGTTAAATAAAATAGGCGTTAAATACTGAGAAAGCCATTTTCTTTTTATTCAACGACCTTTAATGAATCTAGGCCAGAGTTTGGTCCAGAATTGAAACACTTCCATATTCTAAAGCCCAATTAGTAAATACTTACTAACATATTAATATATTAGCAGTCATTAACAAACTAACATGGGAGATTGGTACCTACAGGAAAGCGGCGTTGTGATGCGAAATGTGCACCAGGTCACGTGAATTAAATCATTGCGACGTCCACTCTAATCCGAGAAGGTCCGTTTCATCCGTTTAGGGCCCCTTATTACTTTACATTAGCAAGCGCTTTAGATGCAGACTATACCCATTCCAGCTTCATTTAATACCGTGCTGTATTATTAGTTTAAGCTTGGAATGGGCACACTGTTTATTTTACTTCCTAGAGACAGTCATTTCCTGGGTAAGAGGCAATAACGAAAATACCTACAGTATTCTAGCTCACTCTAGCACCACAGCTGTGAACTTTTGCTGAACCAACAGCTATCCTACGGCTACAGAATGTTGCTAAATACTGTTCTGTGTAGCCTTATGTCTGTCTGAGCTTATAACCTTTGATTCCAGGAACAACAAAAGGGGGAATATTTTAATCAGGACTGGTCTTCCATTACCTATTTCACTATCATAGATGTACTTTTTCTGAGAGGATAGTTGGTATTGCTCTTATTATTACACTTAATTACTGAAGTAGAGTTCACCGATCTTTATTTTAAGAATATTTTCAATCAATTAATACTATGACCTGATTGGAGTTCACTCCTACAGAGTACCACAATTAGTATATTTGAATATCTTTAGGCTTCCCATGTTAATATGGAGTTACGAGTTCAGGTGTCACTAATTGTTGTGAACACTAGTATTAAATTGCCTATAGCCACTATTTTTAATATCTAACTATCTACTTGATTATTTTGGGCCCCGTCTTGAACTTATTTTAAGTGATGTTGTATATATTACTATGTGAGTATTTTCCTTTTCAATTCATCGATTTTAATGAGGAATTTATTAAAGATTTAAATTACTCATTACTTCAGATGAGGAGTGCAACATTGGAGTACCCGTTCCCTATTTTGATTATGATTTTTCCGGTATGACCCTTGATCCATCACCACTATCTTTATCAATGGCTGAGCAAGAGTAGTTCTTTGGATTTGCAACATGGGAGATCAATTAGAAAAAAAAAACTACAGACAGCTGGCAAAACGTGTACGGTCTCTCCTTACACCCAACAATGCCAGTCTGTGATATAAGAATGCAAGAAATTTGGCACTATGTGACCCCTCCCAATGACTTCATTCAGTTTACATCAAGACAGCCCACATGAATTTCCACTGAGGGGAACGTTTTAGATCTTGAATGTCACATCTACAAAATGCTGTTTCATACTGCCAAATAATTCTTGCTCTTTATAACTCTTTGGTTCATGACATTTTTGAAACAGAGCTTTCTCTATAGTGATGTGAAATGTGAAGAGGTTAGCCATTCATTTGTCAAACATTTCTGTACATACATTACAGGCACCAAGCAGTTAAGCAACTTGCATGGCAACTTGTGCGCCTTCACATTTATTATACAGATTATGAATATAAACCTTAAAAAAATAATAATAATAATACTGTAATTATACTCAGATGTTATGTTCAGGAGTCCTAATAGTTAATATAAATAACACATAGGCCTCTGATGCGCTAGTGCCCTTCATGAAATTGGAGTTAGGATAAACAAAAAGGAGACTAGCCTGTGACCAACACTAGGGCTCCCATCCGAGTGCTCTTGTAAGTGGCCAGTTTAGACCAACCAACCACTTAATACAAAGCCAGTTGATTCCTACCGGAAGCGTTGGTAATATTAAGAATAGACTGACGAGAAACAAAAGACAAAAAAGGGTGGGTCTAAATAATAAACAAAGTGCTCAAACCTAAAAGGTAACGTGCTAAAGAACCCAGATGACAGGACAAAGGGCATGTCCAATGCCCACTCACATGGAGTAGGTAAAACCCACTCAGGAAAAAAAGCCTGAACACTCATAGAGAACTCACCTGCCATTTGATGATTCCTAAACTTGTATATGGCCCACTCTACCAATGCCAGAAGGTTTTGCTAATTGGAAATGTGCAGTAATACTAAAATAGGCACCATGCACATCTGGATTAAATATGTGCTAGAAAATGTCATATCACCATTCAGAAATGTGCAAAATCATTATTCATAAATAAACTGCACAATGCCACAATAGAGAACTGCGGACTTCCATACAACACTGATTATAGCAATTTACAGCTTCCAACTTCAGGATCGACCGAATTTGTATTGGAAAAAGGATGTACAGTATAGCACCTATTTCTCAGTTTTTGTGCTAGGCGGTCATGCGGTTTTTGAAACGGAGACGGGGACACGCTTTCAAGGGGTAATGTACATTAAAAGGTGTGGCTCTGTCTAGGTATATATTTTTTACATCTTTTTCTAAGTATGAAGCAGGGGTTCTCTAGAGCTGAACCACAGTAATTTAAGCTCCACGGACCACCTTACCTAAGTCGCTGCACCCGGTAGCATCCCCGGACGAGTAAACAATATGAAAGTTTAACTCGCTCGCAGCACGGGAGCCAATAGGCACCACGGTGTTCTCCGTGTGCCGTGGAATTTTTAAGAATCATAGAGCACCAGCACCCCCTGCAGAGGCAAGTATTTCTGGGAGTAGGGGGGCCCCGAAGCTGAAATGAACATGGCTCAGCCCCAGCGAACCCCTGCTTCATACCGATTTAATAAAACATATATATTGCTTGGAATGTCCTTTAAAGACGCAGTGACAATTATCTGTTCAGTGTAGTGAAATCCATAGTACATATAGTGTGCGAGATGATATAGTGGAATGGTTACGGGGTGGAAACACTGCAACAACATCCCTTTTAGGACACCCTTCAAAACGAGAATAATACGCAAAGTTTCCTATTGGAATGTGGCATTCCAAACAGGTAGAAAGACATTGCAACAGTACGGGTGTTATTGTCTTTTGTTAGGCCAACGTGACGAAGTAGCACAATGCAATAACAGAGCTACTAGAAATACATAATTTGGGGAATGTAACAGAAGAGATCAGAAGTGGTGGCTGTAGTTTTGTTGGGGGACAATATGCAGAATATTTGTCAGAGTTTTTGACTTGTCACCTTACACAAGCCCTATTCTTCTCCCTTAAAACATACACCAGATGTTAAAATAGTGATTATTTTTCAAGTTATTGTTCAGGGTTGATTTGTGCACATTCTAGCGATCCCCTCAATATAACCCAAAACTGCCAAGACCCAAATAAATTTGAGTTTTTGAAGCTAAAATAAATTGCAATTAAATTAATTTAATACTGTACCTCCTAATTAATAGTAAGTGTGTTCCTGAAGTGAATTGAGCTGTTGGCAAATAACTGCTGAGTTACACTGACTGAATGATTGAAACTGAAAGGTGGCCATTTACTGAACCCTGTGAAGCAGGATCTTTGCTGATTGATCATTGGAGAACAAATCGATTGGCATCTTAGATAATTTGTTTTCAATAAGGGTAATCAAAGGCTACACTTTATATATACATATATATACATATGCACAGATTGGACTACCTCTTTAAGAATTAAAAAAATAAAAAAATAAAAAAATCACTTAGAAACTTGGTGGCATCACTAACACTGTCCACGTGTCATATTCAGAATATACTGACAGTGTGAACAGAATTTACTTTTTTTTTACACTCACTCAACACTGTCCCGGAAGTTTCCGGAGAGGTACCATTAAGTGTGAGAAATGCATAAACAATACATCCACCTACTTAACAAGTCACGGTTAGACATACTGTACAAAAGGAAGATGCTGCGTGGCATTAGTATCAGTTTTAGTAAAGTTAACAGCCCTTCAGCAAGACAGGAACATGTGTATGATATTTCTCAAAAGCTCATGCCTATGTTTTATAGCAATTTCAGACCCTTCACAGCCACAACAAATCGCAAACGTGGAGACCAGTTTTAGAACAGCATGGACAGTCCAGCTCAGGGAGAGAAGCAAATGACAATGCCCTGCTCCTGTTTGAGTATGTACAGCATTGTGCAGGAGCAGCAGATAGTGACTGTAAGTGAAGCTGTAACAGACAATGCAGGGGAAGCACTTCCAGCGCACGAGGACTGAGCCAGCAGCATCCCCTACACACAAACTATTACTAACACATTCCCCAGGTACTCACTGCAAGCACTCAGCTCCGAACCGCTTGTGACTGACAGCTCCACTGACCAACCAAAACCCCGGGTGGAAGGCTATTGACCAATCACAGCGCGGTGTGCCTCTGTGAGCGTTATCAATCACAGCTGGCACGGATATATCACAGTTAGAGCCACACAGCCACGGGACTCGGATAATGCAAGTCACGAAATGGAATGTGATTCCACAGAAAAGGCGCCGTCCTTGCACAGCGTGAGCGCAAGGTTTAACACAGCCTGGGATATCAGTTACTCACTCGGCGCCCAGCACGTACTGTGTGGGGCTCTTTTCGTGCTGCTCCTTTTGACGGCGGAGGGTATATAAATCAATAGATATAAGCGCACTGAGGTCCCGCCGCGCAGTGCCCGACACTCCCACCGCCTCTCCGGTTCGGACAAACCGCCGGCACCGCCCTTAGCTACTCCCTGGATTCTGATTGGACAATTCGAAATAGAGCAGTGATAGAAGACTAATCAGAGGCAGAGGCATACTGTCCCACCGCAGCTGCCGCCGGCACCCAGTGCAGGAACCGGGCTGGGACTGGGAGCAGTGGCAGCAGAACATGTTATTTCCAGTTATGTCATGTCCACTGTTACAGAAGCGCACAATAGCCCTGAGTGGTTCATTTATCTTATGTTAAAAAAAAAAAAAAGAGTACATAGTTTCTTCTTTTTATTGTAGGGCAGTCACTTCAAACTCCCCTCCTGTCACAATGATTTATTAGCAAGTAATACACGGTGAAGGCCAGAAACTTTAGGTGCTTACTTTTCAAGTGTCTGTTAAACACGGAGTTCCTAAGGCTGCGTCTCCGCTGGCGCTGAGCGTGCTGTGCCCTCGGCTCTTGCCGATTTGACTTATTGTAGTCTTTATGTGGAAGTCCCCGCTCGTTCGCGGGCACGCACGCTCTCCCAAGCTTGGCGCTTGATGAGACAAAAAAAAGTGACTTTGAAGCGCCCTCAACATGCCCCCAATGTCCCCACGCGCGCGCTTGCAAAATATACAGGACACCCGGCGCTCATGCTTAGACAGTTGGTGACGTCACCGCTCTCAAGCATGAGCGCGGTTAGCGCCATCGGGAACGCAGCTTAATCCGTGCAAATCATAATTGTCACTCCAGAGATATTGACCTCCAGGGGCCTACAATAAATATGTGAGAAATAGTTGAAGCCTATGGGGATACAAGTCAAAAGCTATAAAACTGGAGGACTTTTATCTTTAATACATTTGGTGACACGGTTTTGGAGCCAGGAGACATTGCTACATAACCCTCAAGAAGTTTCTAATGCTAAAATAAACGAGGCTTGCAGAAAATTGCTGAGATTTGTCAGTGATCTGTCGCTCCTACGTTTGTCTTAACTTAATGCTACACATTTCTTAAATGCTGAACCAGGATCCAATGTAAAAGAGGCAGCAATATTTTGGAGATCGACAAAGGACGGCTGCTCTAAGAATTTTACCGGGGCCGGCTTGATGGCGGGTCCATCTGTGCAGTTGCAGCGAGCCCTGCACTTTGAGGTCCTGCACTCTTCCCCACAACATTTAAACTGACTGCCAGGGAGAGCACGGCGCCTCTAACTGCCTCTTACCTTCTCTCCGGCTTCACCTCCTGCATCTTCTGATTGCCACGTCAACGCGGCGACACATTGCCACGACGTCGCAGAGATGAGCAGAAGGAGATTCCAGAGAGAAGGTGAGAGGCCCCGCGCTCTCCCCCGGCGCGAGCCTCGCCAAATTACAAGCCGGCCCTGAGAACATAATATTTTATTCAAAACCCTATACCAGATATGTTGTAATAACTTACCAGGTACGAAAAGAAAACGAAAATCACACTGAGATGCAGTATATAATGTGTATAAAAAAGGTCCCACGACAGGACAATACATAAACATATCAATGGTGAAATACATAACAATTAAACAAAATATGACGTAGCAATATATTAAAACTTACAGCTAGCTATGATTGTTGTGGGTGATGACCGGGAGATCTGGATATGCAGCCGAGGAGAAGATGGTATTGCAGGTCCGGACCCGTAGAGCTCCGTCAGCTGTGTTCCTCTCTCCTACCGATCTACCGCTATATCAATGGAAACTCACGTAACAGCCCCTCGTGCCCTTTATGCATTTTGCACTGCATGCTTTGTCAGGTGCCCTCTCAGCTGACGGAGCTCCACAGGTCCGGATCAGCAATACCATCTTCTCAGTTGCATTTCCAGATCTCCCAGTCATCACCCACACCAATCATAGCTAGTTGTAAGTTTTAGTATATTGTTACATGCCATATTTTGTTTCATTGTTATGTATTTCACCATTGATATGTTTATGTATTGTCCTGTCGTGGGACATTTTTAATACACATTATATACTACATCTCAGTGCACTTTTCTGGTAGTTTCTGTCGCATTGTGAGTTCCCTTAGAGGGGCTCACAGTTCTAGAAGATTGTGGAGTTCTCCTTGCGGACGGCAGCAAGAGATTTGCAGTTCACTACAGATTTATCGGACAGCGCAAGCGTGGAAATCCACATACACTTAACTTATCAGGTACCCCAAACAATGTGGGATAATAAACCGGAACATTTTGAAAATGTAAACAAGGGGCTAGTTTTCTCTATTTCTGTCCAGCATTTTCACCATACAGAAATATAGAATTTGACAGCAGTCAGAGTCAGAGTCTTCCTAGACATCCTGCTCACAGCCACAGTACCTTTGTCTGTCCGCTGGATGTGCTGTTGTTTCTGTCTACTCTGGGGTTCCTCTGTCTGTCTCATCTTGGTGCTCCTGTCCTCTGTCCTTTTAGTTTCCTTTCCTGTTCCTCCCTTGCCTTTTGTTTTGTGTCCTGACTCCTTATGCCCATGCTTCTGCTCCGTGTGGTCCTGATACTTATTAAAGGTCCTTGCCTATGTTCTGGCTTGTCCCCTTTCGGTTTCCTGCTTGTATGTCCTTTGTCCCAGTTCCTGCTCCCATGCCCAGTTCATGCTCCTTCCTTCCTGTTGCCGACCTTTGCCTGGACCCCGACGATCCTGCTTGCTGCCTGCCACCGACCCCTACCTGGACCCCAACGATCCTGCTTGCCATCTGCCAACGAACCCTGCCTGTGACCCCGATGATCCTGCTTGCCGCCTGCCACTGACCCCAGCCCGTGACCCCAACAACCCTTGTCTTTCCTGCTATTCCAGCCATCGAGGTCCTAACTGGTCCTGAAGTCCCCGTGACTATAAAAACCACTGGTCCCACCTACTGTAGTCTTCCGATTGTTCTGTCAGACCCTATCAGATCATTGGCCTTATTTCCTGTTTAGGATAGCCTTATGTCTGTCCCAATTTTTTTATTGTATTAGCCCCTTCCACCTCTACTGGGAGGGTATTTACACAACTAGGTAAACGAGTGATATTAGAACTGAGTTCTTTTTCTTTTGGTATATATATTCCACAAATCCACCACACTTTCTGTTATGTACTTCCTCACATTTCCCCTTAGCCACCCACCCACCAGCTTCAGAGAATGACCTCTTGTTCTAGCACTCCTCTTTCTTTGGAATATCCTTCCCACCTGTACTTTGTTGAATCCCTTTATATATTTGATCGTTTCTATCATATTCCCCCTCACCCTTCAATCCTGTAAGCTGTAAATATTAAGGTCCTGTAGTCTTATGCTGTACATCAGGGGTGCTCAACTCCAGCCCTCAAAATCCCCCCACAGGTCAGATTTTCAGGGTATCCCTGCTTCAGCACAGGTAGCTCAATCTTTGACTGCACCACCTGTGCTGAAGCTGTGATATCCTTAAAATCTGACCTGTTGGGAGGGGGCCTGAGGGCTGGAGTTGAGCACCCCTGGTGTACATCATGCACCATTTTAGTAGTTATTTTTTGCACAATGTATTTATGTTTTTTTCAAAATTCAACACAGGTGGTGAGGTCTCACTAATGATCTATAAAGTGGTATTACCACCCCTATCTTCCAGCTACTAATATCCCTCTCTATACAATCTAATATCCTGCTGGCTTACTGTAAGTGTTCCGGTCCTGGGTTGGCTGGAACTCACCCTTACATGGCTACAGAGGTTCCAGGCAAATCTCTTCCTGAACTGAGCAATTGGGATCAGCTGTTTCTGAACTCACACTCCAGTTGCCTTGTTGCTACCTTCTGTGCACCTCTGCCTATATAGGCTGTCCGTGCTATTTAGGGTCAGCCCATCCACCAGGAAAGGGCTGAGCATAATTCTTGAATTCCTTGAAGACTTTCTTGTGTAACCTGTGCTTGTTACAAGCACCTCTGCTTGGCCTGTCTTGGCCTTCTTGTGCTGAAGCCCCTGTGCTGAAGCTTCCTGTTTCCTGAAGCCTCTTCTACCCAGAGGCCATTCCTGTGCTGAAGCCCCTGTTTCCTGAAGATCTTTCAGAAGCTTCTACGCTGAAGCTTCCCTGTTTCCTGTTCCAGAGGCGTTTCATGTGCTGAAGCATCTGCGCTGGATCCCCTGCGCTGTAGCTGCTCTGTTCCGGAGGCCTTCATTTGTGCTGAAGCTCATTTGCTGAAGCCTTCCCTGCCTTGATCCCAGCCTGTGACCCCGACCATCAGTCCCGTGCTAAAGCTCCTGCACTGGATTTCCTATGCTATAGCTTCACTGTTCTGGTGGCCATTCCTGCTTTGAAGTTTCCTCCTTCAAGAGGTTTCATTGGGCTGTTGCCCCTACACTAATGCCTTCCCTGCTGCCGACCTCAGCCTGTGACCCCGACCATCGATCCTGTGATGCCTGCCTGGACCCCAGCCTGGACTTCATTTACTCTCTCCAACTACCCGACCCGGCTACCCATGACGACGGAATCCGCAATCCGGACCCGGCTTCACGGTCTCCAGGTTGGTGTTTCTCTATCCCCACCTCAGCCCTGCGGTCCGGTCCTGGTTTGTGGCGAGCACGTCCGTTACACTTACCTATACTCTGTTGTAGCCATTGTAGGCTACTGGATACACTACCTCTGGATTTTGTCCTACTGCATTTCATCTGGACACATGCATTATACTCAATAAAGAATCCCTTATACTACAGTTTTTAGCCAATATTGAACAATTTGCATGCCCTGGGACATAGCTACTACATAATTTATTTATTTATCAAATGTTTTACCAGGAAGTAATGCAATCAGAGTTACCTCTCGTAACTCATGGGCTCTGTTACCCATCCCGTAGTAGCTGAGGAACCAAAACAGTGCTTGATGCCTTTGGAGCTATCGCGTCCTGGGCTCCTATGACCAAACAGAAGGGGGATAACTCCTACCTTTCTGTCATCAGTGACGGAGGGGTCACATTGACCACGAGCACCGGGACAATGGCACTCAATGTTAATGGATGAGAAGCAGGGGATCGTTCGAGCTGAACTGTGTTAAGTTCAGCTCCATTGACCCACTGGTTCCTAAGATACCTATCGGAAAAGGTGCCACCAGTACTATTTAAATCCAAGCCAATAGAAATCCACAACACATTGGCCTACATGATGTGGGAGATTTAAATCTCAATTTTCCCCATGTAGGAACATGCCAGTGCACATTTCAGCTCCAGGAACCCTCTGTTTGCCAGCCATGTAGAAAGAAAAAAAGCACAGGGCCTACAACGTATTTTCTCATGTTGCAACAATTTTGTCTTTCCATTTCTATGCTATTTATAGATTTCTGCTTCTACTTTTTTTCCCCCTATGTTTTTGGGGAGGTGTATAACACGGTTACAGACACTTTTTCCCCCTATGCCTTACACACCAAAATTAGATTGCAGACTGCAAGTGGCAGAGACGGGTGCCTGGAAATTTCTGCCTACACTGTAGCTCTATTTAAGAGGAAAAACATTATTATAGACCTGTCACTATAGTTAGTTTATGGCTGCTTTTTACACGTGGGTGTTTATTACAAACAGTTGAAGTTTGCTAACTCTGGTGGAATAAGGCAAATCCAAAGATTAAATCCGTTCATTTCTACAACACATCTCCGAGTCAGTAGGTGATCATCTCATGAAGATCTGTGTGTCAGGATGTTGGACAGTTTCCCCGGTCTGTGGAGTGTAACTTGTGCCGCCCATGAAGTTCAGCATAGTGAAAAATATTTAATTAAAATGTCGTTAATGCAGGAGCCATGTATCAAGCAAACTGCATTACCATAAAGTAGTGTACCATGGTACATTGCCATATAGGATGATGCATATTCTAACCAATGATATTATGGTGATTTAGTGCAAAAATATCCACCTTGGGAGCTTGAGGTATATACAGTATCTGCCAGTATTAAATGTAGTTGTTCTCTATTGTTATGGAATAGGAGAGAATTGACTATTCTATGGTCCATGAAATTAGCTACATACACACAATCACATACCCATTCCAAGGAATCTATCAATTGTTCTCTTCTGCCCTCAGAAGAAGACCACCGAACACTACAAAAGAACTGAAATGCTTTAACCAGAAACACCTTTTTCAACAAATTGTCCATAGAGAAAATTTGCCCATAATCAAAGAGAGCCCTATTTCACTGGTGTCCCATGTAATATCCCAGGTGTGCTCCAGACCACATGTAGTCTGAAGCTGTGTTTGGGCAGGATGTACAGATGTAATAAGACTTACTGTCCCCAGCGCCGCAGATGAACAAGCAAAAGTCAGCGGTGCTGGGGACAGTGTCTGCCGCAATTGCGCGGCGGAGGGGGTGGGGGTCCATACTTCTCAATGGGACTCCTGCAGCATTAATCCTTTGGTGCCACGACCACTGCAAGCGGCCACGGCCCTGAACACTTTAACTCTTGCTACATCTGTATATAGCACTTGGGACGCTAGTAAAACTGGTCTCTCTCCTCCCATTAGCACTAACGTCCGTTAGTGACAGCACTTAACACTGCGTTAGTGAACTTTACAGATACCCGTTAGCACTTAACGATTTGTTAACGCCTCCTTAAGTCAATAACGGAGCTTTGTGGATCTGTGCCTATACTGTATGTTGATATTTGAGAGAAAAAGACTCGCGCAAATACAAAGTTATATACAGCTGCTTACGAAAAATAATGTTAATATTTATAATGTGTGGTAACTGATCTGATATAACCAAACAGAATAAAGATATTTAGAACTTCTAAATCAAGCCATTTGTGATCGTGAGCTGTAAAAAGAGAAGCATATAAATGGTACCTAGGCAGGTTAAGTACACACTTAAAAGTGTTGGTGGTAGAGAAAGCTATAACAGATTGCATTTCAAACTAGTAATAACACATTACTATACAATGAGAACTGATGAGAGGTGTAATCAAAGACGATAAGAACTCAATCATTTAATGGTTGATTTACCTGGATTTGTGTGGTTAAAGAGACAGAAAACAGGAGAGCCTTCAGCAAGGAAATATATTAAAGCTGCAGTTCAAGCTCCCGGTTTTTTTTTTTTTTAGGTTTTTTTTTAACTTCAATAGTTTCATGTGGGCAATCTTTACTTACCTAAAGAACTGCATAGCTGCCGGTCAATTCGTTCTCCGTCTATTGATCGGCAAAGTTTGGCGACATCTTTAAATATGGGGAATGTAAATGGTTGCTATAGGAACAAGCATGCTTGTTAAAATAGAATACAAGAAAATTGGTCTTTCAACGTTGTTTTTTTTAAAAACAGAAAATGCTAAAAGTATTTTTTCTTACTACAGAACTGATTTATTAAAAAAAAAAAACACACATGCGGGATATTGCTTGACCTGCAGCGTTAAATCCCACCATTTATAATTATATTCACTGTTCTCTTTCTAACTTCTGTTTCAAATTTGCAACTTTCTAAAGTCCATATAATTTCATTTGTTTTCCACTCCCCCCTTCTCTTCCTCCCACTAATCCTCTTTATTTCTGCAGTTTAGACTCCAAGCAGTTAGGCCTTTCCTTACCTATCTCCTTTCACAGAGCCTGGTAGTTTAGTTCACAGAACTCTACACCTTCCTATTACTGTACATCTGATCATGCAGACTCCCTTCCACTACTTCACTGCATACATTCCCTTTAGCCACAACCTTGGCTGAACACCCACACCCACTTCCTTCTTGCGCTGCTGCCTCTGAACGTCAGTGTAATATATCACTCTGCCACGGCAGATTCGTCCTTTCCTTCTTTAAAGCTTCCTCTATTCCCAAGAATCTGTTTGTATTTTATCCTCATACTTCTATACCCCACATTTATTTTCTGTGTGAGAAGAACGGCAAGGATCGCATTGACTTGCAGCCACGTGTTACAGCGTTCTCTCTCGTCCCCCAACGTACGAGCTCTGAGCACACTCTGTTAAAGCAGCAAGCTTTTGAGCTAGGCAGCAGGAACAATGTGTCACTGTAGCACTGATACTATTGAAGCAATGTGCTATTGCAGAAATTATATACAGTAGTACTGAGTGCTGGAGATTGATAATGCATTTTAACATGGGATTGAAGCTGGGGGTCTCCCGATCTGGACCCTATTCATTTCAGCTCCAGGGACCCCCTGTTTCCTGAGATACTTGCCTCCTTAGGGGGTGCCGATATCTCGGCAAAGTTTAAAGCTCCCACGTCACGTGTGGAGATACGAAGCCGCACCGGATGACATCACGGCTTCCTATTGGCCCGCAGGATGTGGGAGGAAAAGGGCCACTTGGATTGCTGCTTTAAGCCCCTTAAGCAGGGCAGCAGGAGTGATTTTGTTTTTTTAGCACTGAATATAAGGGGTAAATCAGTGGCGGATTCCCGATTAGGTCCGGGCCTAGGGCAACAACATTTGCCGCCCCCCGTAAACAGGAGCTGCACTCTCGGGCCTGGTGGTAAGTTCCTTACCTGCAGCCACCTCCGCCTTCCTGCTGCCTTCGCCTTCTGTCTGCAGCGTCAAATGACGCTGGGACGTCACACGGTGTCTCGTTGCCGTGGCAACGTGACATCGCGGCGTCAAATGACGTTGTGTTGCCATGGCAACAAGACGCCATGTCACGTAGCCTGAATGACGCTGTGATTCCGAAGAAGACGGAGGGCGGCAGCACGGAGGAGGCAGCACCAGGTAAATGCCTAGGGGTGGCGGATCTGGAAATCCGCCGCTGGGTAGATGTTCAGGCTCACACCAGCTTTATTTGTATTATTTATATATTTAATACCTCTACTAAAGTAACTATCTCTTTCATATTAATCTCTTTTTTTCCCCTAATCCCAAAATATCCCAATTCACTTCACTACTATGCTCAGTACGTTTTTTTTACCGTGAGGTTTTCCTTTGCAATACTGTTGATCAAAACTACTGACTAATGGAGGTACGGTAACATCAGCTATTAACAATTCTGGTAGGCGTAATCAACAGGAATTCTGTCCTTGCTGCTAAGCAATGTTTAGATCTATGGTTCCCTCTGAATACATCGCACCAAGCCTCACTTACGGAGGCCCTGCGCTCTTCCACACAGCAGTCAAACTGATTGCCAATTGCCAGGGGAGATCGCAGAGCCTCTTGTAACTCTCTTACTTCTATCCTGGAATTTTTTCGGCATCATGTCTCCGTGAGAACAGGACGTCGCTGAGATGAGGAGCAGGAGGAGATGCCAGAGCAGGTAAGAGGTAGACATGGGCAAAAATTTTTAGCGGATTTGGATCCACATTGGATTGGCCGGTTCCGTTTGGTCCGTGGATTTCCTCGAATCAGTCTCAAAGAGGGGGATTTGTCTTTTCCGGATTTTTTTTTTTTATCATCGACAGTCCACTCCATGGATTCCACAATCCATTGGACTATTTTTACCAATCCAATCCGCGGATTCCGCAATCCATTGAAGAATTGTTACCAATCCAATCTGCGGATTTTGCAAGCAACTGGTGGATTTCAAGAATCCAATCCATGGAATGGATTCTTAAAATGCACCAGTTGCTTGCAAAACCCATTGATTGGATTGGTAAAAATCCTCTAATGGATTGCGGAATCCGCGGATTGGATTGGTAAAAATAGTCCAATGGGTTGCGGAATCCGTGGATTGTATCCAATGGATTAATCCACACAGGTGGAAACCGCAACAATCCGTCGACGGATTTTACACAGCGGAACGGATTTTGAAAGGAAAGCTGCGGAAATTCCATGCTCTCCCCCGACAATGAACGCCGCTACATTTCAAACCGGCTCTGAACTCGGTATCATAACTAATAAAAACATCAATGGTGAGACAAATACTGATCAACAGTAAGGACAGCACCTTCGTAATCGTTGGTGGTACCCATGATTCCAAAAGCCAGGCTATGCTTTCTATGATCTATGATTTTTTTAGATTCTCTGTGGAGAATCCTCATGCTACTAAATGTAAACAGGCCTGCAGCCCTTCCAGGGTTGTATGATTCCTGTATGACGGTATGTGTACATCCGAAAAAAATGTATATCACTGGCGCCTATAAATGCATGTAAAATGAATAAATAATAAAAAATTGTATACAACCCGGACTGTAGATATCTGGAACCCGGGATGATGATATCATACACATGGAAAATAAAAAGAAATACAAAACATAGCGTAATACTGCAAAATACAACAAAATAACATAACATATAGAAACTAGACTATTAGCTGGGAGCTGAGACGCACAACAGGTGTACTTCAAAAGTAAAAACACATTTATTTTGTTATGTATTTTGTTGTATTTTGCAGTATTGCGCTATGTTTTGTATTTCTTTTTATTTTCCATGTGTATGATATCATCATCCCGGGTTCCAGATATCTACACCAGTCCGGGTTGTATACAATTTTTTATTATTTATTCATTTTACATGCATTTATAGGCGCCAGTGATATACATTTTTTTTCACATGTTCACCCATCTCTGACTAGGTGGTCAGAGTCATATCATAGGCTGCCCCTATATTCCTACTAATTGTTAGGGTATGAGGTATTTTACACACGTTAGTGCACACATCACCTTAGAATTAGCGCTTCTTTTTCTTTTGAGGTATGTATACATCAGACGCAGGTAAGTGTTGGATTAGTTTTTCAGACATTGGGTGTGGCTGCCTTCTGTTGCATGAGACAATCTTATTCAGATTAATTGGCAAATATTTCCCAGTGATTATTGGCGTCACAGAACTTCAAAGCGCAAGAACTCCCTGCAATCTTAGAAAATAGAAACAAATATACATAGTTCAAATCTGCAAAATTCAAAATGTGGGGATTGAAGAAATCTTTGAGTGCGCACTCACATGCTAGTGAAATTAGTCAGGCGTCTTCAGATTCAATCTGGTGTAGATCTAGATGGATTTAGTATCACTGGAACTCTCAAACTCATAGAAAAGAAGAAGTGGACATAGTATAATACAGCTTTATGGGCCTTATTCAGAAAGCCTCGATAAGGGCCTTATCGAGCACTTATCGCCCAAAATGGCTACTCGTATTCAGATAGCCTCGATAAGTGCTCGATAACGGCCTGTATCGACGCAAAATTTTATCTCCATCCGAAATTCGCTGACTGAGCAGCGATCAGGCCCTTATCGACCATTTTCGGATGGTTGATAAACTCGCGCTATTCAGAGACCCACGAGTCGGCTATCGCGGCCTATCGCAGCCCATCGCAGCCCTAAAAAACGATTTTCTCCCCAAATTCAATTCACCACAAAATTGTTGGTCAATTGGTGGGGAGATGGGTCGATGAGCTGCGATGGGTCGGGACTTAGAAAAAATCAGGCCCCTTTCCTGCCTCGGATTGATGCCGGGGGACTCCGGAGCTGATAGCCATTAATAGCAGCTCCGGACCCCCCCGGCATGCATCCGAGGCAGGAAACATGCATGTACAGCAACTTCATTACCTTAGCGGCTAACCGCTAAGGCAATGAAGGGGTTAAACACCCGTGCCAGGCATACTGTATAAACATACAATACAATACAATACTGTGGCTATCGGGGTGGGTGAAGGGGGAATTTGGCCCTTAGTGGCTGTTTAGGCATTGCGGGGGGGTTGCGGGGGGAGTTAACCCCTTCATTACCGTAGCGGTTAATACCGCTAAGGTAATTAAGGGGTTAACCCAACCGCTACCCACCCGCAAGGTCTAAACACCCATCCTTAGGGCTAATACCCCCTTTACCCACCCGTCAGGCCTAAGCACCCACCCCAGACTGACTATACCCACCTTGTACCCATTGAGTAGTATAGTGGTACATCATACCCATATAATAATAATATGGGCATGATAAGCCTCTATAGCACTCAATGGGCACCCTAATAAAAATACAGTAATACATAAGACTCACAATAATAAAAGCCAACTAAACTACCAAAAAAGACACTTCACTAAATACAAATAGTAGCCAGCTAATCCAATCAATATAATCAATAGCAAAATCAACATTGAATTAATTAAACCATTATCCAATCAAAACAATTAATTCAAAAAGCAACTCAAAATGAATAGTAACACTAACCAATGTAAACAATGAATTAATCCAACATTAATTAATTTAACCATTAAAAGACAAATAAATAAATTAAAACTATCTCTGAAGTATCCATAAAACCCATTAGCTAACAATATAACAGTAAGTACAAGCGAACACCAATCGCAAACCTTTTCTTACATTAACCATAAACAAACAATCACATCCACATCATTAACTGCAATAATAAGCGAGAAATGTCCCCCAAATATTGTCATAATAATGTATTAATCTGTACCCTAAAGACGTACAGATTAATATATTACCAGTCAATGTGCCTCCCCTAAAAAATAAAAATCAAAACCCAAAGAATACACCTGTAAAAAGAGACATTTACAAACATTGAATATCTTACTTACCATTAGAAGCGGTGGCCCTCCGACTCCCGGGGTAACAGGAAGCTCACGTACCTTGAAGGCCTCCAACAGCATCCGATGCCATCCGCATGCCACTCACCGTCTTCTATCTTCATCTGTAACCATTTCTTGTTCTTCTTTATGTTCTTTCTTCATCTGTCAATCCATAAAACCCCATGTTAAATCCCAGCCGATGCTGTCTCGTCGTCTTCTTGGGCTCAAATGAGGCGTCACGGCCTTAAATAGGGCTTGTGACGTCACATTTACCCTCAAAATGGTTAACAGCCACCTGATTGGCTGTTAAAACCATGTTCCGACTTTAATTTTTTTTTTTTTACATGACGTCACTTAAAGGGAATGATGCCAGCCAATCAGAATGGCTGTGATGCATTTACCTTAACATGACGTCAGTAAATCCAAGATGGCCGCTGTGTCACAAGGTATTTCAGCCAATCAGATCGTGGGAACAATTCCACACGCGATTGGCTGAAATACCTTGTGACACAGCGGCCATCTTGCATTTCAGACGTCATGTAAAGGTAAATGAAGCACAGCCATTCGATTGGCTGGCATCATTCCCTTTAAGTGACGCCATGTAAAAAAAAAAGTGCTGAACATGGTTTTAACAGCCAATTAGGTGGCTGTTAACCATTTTGAGGGTAAATGTGATGTCACAAGCCCTATTTAAGGCCGTGACGCTCATTTGAGCCCAAGAAGCCGACGAGACAGCATCGGCTGGGATTTAACATGGGGATTTTGGATTGACAGATGAAGAAAGAACAACTAAAGAAGAACAAGAAATGGTTACAGATGAAGATAGAAGACAGTGAGTAAGAAAGAAAAGAAGATTGCGGTACTGAGCAGGTCTCATGCCGGATGTCATTAGATGCTGTTGGAGGCCTTCAAGGTACGTGAGCTTCCTGTTTCCCCGGGAGTCGGAGGGCAACGCCTAATGGTAAGTAAGATATTTAATGTTTGTAAATGTCTCTTTTTAGAGGTGTATTCTTTGGGTTTTGATTTTTAATTTTTGGGGGAGGCACATTGACTGGTAATATATTAATCTGTACCTCTTATTATGCCAATATTTGGGGGGCATTTCGCTCTTTATTGCAGTTAATGATGTGGATGTGATTGTTTGTTTATGTTAATGTATTAAAGGTTTGCGATTGGTGTTCGCTTGTACTAATGTTATATATGTAGCTCATGTGTTTCATGGATACTTCAGAGATGTTTTAATTATTTTTTTGTGTTTTAATGGTTACATTCATTAATGTTGGAGTAATTCTTGTTTTGGATGGTTAGTGTTACTATTCATTTTGAGTTGGTTAGGAATTAATTGGTTGATTGGGGTAATGGTTTAATTAATTCAGTTGTTGATATGTAATTGTTCTATTGATTGGATAGCTGGCTACTATTTTTATTTAGTGACGTGTGATTTTTGGAGTTAGTTATGTTTATTATTGGGTGTCTTGTGTATTACTGTATTGTAATAGGGTGCCCATTGAGTGCTATAGAGGCTTATCATGCCATATTATTATATATATGGGTATGATGTACCACTAACACTCAATGGGTATAGGGTGGGTATAGTCAGTCTGGGGTGGTGCTTAGGCCTCCGCGGTCAGGGTGGTTACCCCTTAATGACTATAGCGGTTAGGAAAGGCTAAGGTGAGTAAGGCTTAGGGGCAATTAGAATGTATTATTTTGTATATATGCTTTCTGGCAAACGGAGGACAGAGGGACCTGCTGTTGTGGTAAGTATAACTTTATTTATTACTTATTTATGTATGCTAATGCAGTGTTTAAATGGGCAAATAATTATTATCCAATCTGGATAATAGTTTATTGCCCATTACTGTACTGTATGGGTTTGGGAAGGGGGGGGGGCGTGTATTGATGTTTTTTAAATATTTATTAATATACATTTCTTTATAGTGTAGAGGTGCAGGGGGTTCCAGAGCTGAACCACGTGGTTTTATGTCCGGGGCCCCCTGCTTCCGAGATACAGGCCTCTTTTGGGGTGCCGGTATCCTCTGCATTGAAATGTCCCACGTCACGTGACCGGGAAATTTCCTTTGCATAGGAGACTACCGGCACCCATAAAGGTGCCAGTATTCGGAAAGCAGGGGGTCCCCGGACAGAAACCAACGCGGTTCAGCTCGGAGACCCCTGCACCTCTACACTATTAAAGAAATATATATTTAAATAAAAAAATTTCAGGCACATTTCAGCTGGGAGAGGGGCTCTCTCAGAGCCGCGTCTCTGCAGCAGAAATGAATCGTGGTTTAGGCCTTTTCAGAGGCTCGATGCTCTCGCTGGCAGCAACTCGCCAGGTTTGGGCATTTTGCTATCACTGGTATTCGAGCCTTTCTGAATACCGTGATAGCAACGCCCAAAAAAACAGCATTTTAAATTCCCTGGCGATTTTTTTTATGAACCCTCTCTGAATGAGGCCCTATATGTTAAAATAGTTTGAGTAGTGAGCTCATTCAACTCACATGCTCCAAAGAAATAAACAGCAGTTTTGACCACCCTGGGTCTGAAGTAAACGGCGTCCCGATCATGCACGTAGCCGGCTCCAGTCTCTCAGGCGGCGCACATCCGCTGGAGGAGGCCTCTGATGCCGGCTTCCAAGATGTAAAGGATGTGCTCTCTCAGCTCGTGTATCTCACTTCGGGATTCCCCAGGTCTATGACACGATGATCAGCTTGTTGTTGAGCGGATACCTCAGAGGTACAGAAGGCGTAGGGGACTGCAACATTTGTGTAGCTAGGAACCACCCTACGCTGCTTTACACTCAACAATATGAGCTTCCTCAGGGAAGCAATGTGAGGAATTTCGAAAACGCTTTGCCTCTGAGCTCCAAATGCTTATGAACTGTTTGCAGTTTGTGAGTGCACTGATTTTATTCTCTCTCATACTTAGTTTTGTTTTATAATATTATGTTGTCGGTATTCTCTCTCTCTCTCTCTTATGTGACTACTTCCCTGATCACAACTTCCCAATATTAATACCACTACTTTCATTTATCCAAAACGGCTCCCATTCTGTGAGTGCCTACAGCATGTCTTTTGTCTACTAATAATTACGTAATTGAATCACACTGTTGGATTATTTTTGTGTTCTCTCCGCTCTTTCATATGAAAATTGACATATGCGCTTCTGTTCTCTTCAAAAGGATGCTTTAAAGGGTTATATATACACATATACACACTTGTATTACCTTTTTAAGGAAAAGTAATTACCTAAGCTGCTGATCGATTGGCAAAGATCATGCTCCCCGGGTTCACGTAATGGCTGCCTTTCAGTCTATCATGCAGTTAGTGGAATGCAACAAATACAATATCCTAAATTGAGCAGCAAAAGTAAGGATACTATCCATAGTTAAAAGACACCGGATATGTCCAAAAGTGGAAAGTATCCAAGCGGCTGTAGCTGAACAGCTGAAAAAATAGGAGGGACGAAAAAGGGGAAGAGAGAAAAAACTATTTGTGATGGAGCGGCCTGTAGGCGAAGGCAATTAGACGCATAGACAGAGGGTTCCACTTAACTGGATTGGTTTATTAACCACAAAACAGCAACCAAACAATAGGGCTACTGCCCCTTTAAGGCAAAACACAAAATAATAAAAATAAATACCTACTCCATGTTAGGAGACTAAATAAACATTACTCCAGCCCTTTCTATCGGTGCTGGCCAACTAACCTGATTCCCAGCCCAAAACATACAAAACAGTATTTAGAAAGACATGGAACAATAGTGAAAGTCTTATCTGACATTGTTGCTGATTCGGTGTCTCCGATTTCTCCAGCGCAGGTTTGAGGTCCTGCTGCTCCCAGGATGTCTTTTTGCCCTTCTCTGGTACAGGCTTCTCTGCTGGGTGAGGCTGTGGGCTCCTCACGGTTGTCAGGAAAAACCTTCTGGTCTGGGCGGGAGCTCTGTCTGTGATCCTCCTAACAGACTCCAAACAGGGACAGGGCAAAGCAGCCTTTTCTACCTGTTCAATCAGGATTTTATTGTGCACACCTCCCAGTTCAGGTATGAAATCAAACACCCGTGCAGTTTCCTGCCCTGTAAAGGGAGTTTTAACCCCTTGACTCCCTTACACAAATGCAGGAAACAAGGGGGAAACGTTTTTGGGGGAGAATAACTCCCTTCAGGCCAGTTCCCACGTTTGATGCCACCTGTGGTACTTTCCTTTCTATTATCTCTGAGATAGATGTTCACATATATAGCTTACAGCCAGATGTGATGTCATGTTGTTATGAGAACAGGATGCTGGGGAAATGTGCAGCCTCCATAGTAATGTGCAGCTGTGTATGCAAAGAACAATAGACACAGAGATGCAGTTAACACATAAGCTGAGAATAAGCAGCCTAACCAAATCAATCCCTGTTAAAACCCTTATGTTAATCATAGGAGGTAATTAATGTCATGCACTTAGTGCAATTAATAGCCACTCCAACTGTCAAATCTAGTGACAAGTAAACCGTGCATACCCTATCTAAACTGGATAAGATTAAAAAATCCGATTAGTGTAATAACAAGTCAACTTAGTCTAAACACCTTTGCCTGAAGAGCGTGTTGGACTACATAAACAATATCAGAACCCAGTGACATGAACGTGGAATGCTGGTGGAGAGGACTGGGTAGCGGTGGGATGGGACAATCGGGAACAGGGAGACAGATCACAGACACCGATTGATGAGAATACACGGGAGATCATGAGCACACCCCTCAGTCTCACCCACATAACCCAGTCCACATGGACATTTGATCAAATAGATGACATTATTTGATAGAGATGGAAAGTATTTATGGGTGAGGCATTTTTGGCCTGTGATAGGGTGTGTAAAGTGTGGCCCTCTTGAACACTCCCACACTGTTAGCAACTGCAACATCAAAAGATTCCTTTTTTTGGTGTACCTAAAAAGGATTGTGTGGCGGTTGTACCGCCTATGTCAGCCCTCACCAAATGATCTTTAATATTCCTGCCCCTCTTAAATGAAAAGAGGGGCTGTGCTGTGAGTGCACCTTTAAAAGTATCGTCCTGGGAGAGAAGATGCCAATGGAGCGCTTCTGTTCTCTTCAAAAGGTTGCTAGGTATGTCTGCACTTATAAAGGTTCATTCCTCGCAAAAAATAATATATATATATATATATATCTCCTTCTTAAGGAAAAGTAATTACCTAAGCTGCCGATCGATCGGAAAAATCATGCTTGCTGGGTTAACATGATGGCTGCCTTTCAATCTATCATGCAGTTGTTGGAATGCAACAACTACAATATAACCTTATATTACCAAGGGTACCAAGATGTCTACTGCAGCGATGTGCAAACTGAGGGGCCCTGTGGGGGCGCAAGATTGTTTAAGGGGAGCGCAGGCAGCGCGCAGCGATTTTGCCAGGAGCAGAGAAAAGCAGTCGCTAGCTGCAATTTCTCTCTTGGCCATTAGGTGGCGCTGTGCTACACAGCTCCTGCAGTTCTTCCTTGTTGCATGCAGCGTGACGAGAGTGTGAGAGTGTCAGTGTGACATGGGGAGGGGGAGTGAGTGTGTGAGTTTGTGAGTGGGACATGGGGAGGGGGGTGAGTGAGGGAGACACACAATGGCTGGAGGGTGAGTGAGAGAGACACTCGTGGGAGGAAGAGACACACAATGGCTGCAGGGAGAGTGAGAGAGACACTGGGGGGAGGGAGGAAGAGAGTGAGAGAGACATTGGATGAGGGAGGGAGAGAGACATTGGATGAGGGAGGGAGGCACTGGGGGGAGTGGGATAGACACTAGGGGGAGGGAGAAAGAGAGAGAGACACACACACTGGGGTGAGGGAAAGAGAGAGTGGGGGAGGCATGGAGAGACACTGAGGGGAGGGATAGAGAGACACTGGAGGGGGAGTGAGAAATACTGGGAGAGGGAGAGACTGGGAGAGGCGTGTGAGACTGTGGAAGAGGGGAGAGAGGTCCTGATGTGGCGGGAAGAGTGAGATTAATAATACAGCATAAATGGGGACGCTATTAGACAAATATCATAATATTTATTTTTAAGTGATGTAATTTGTTATACTTTTTTTGTAGACGCGTGACGGGGGCGTTACAAAGCTGGTTCGCCCTCATTGGCTGAACCAGCTCACGTGCGCTGATGTCATGTGATTTTGATTACATCAGGCATGGGGGGGCCCGAGAAATTTCATGGATGAAAAGGGGGGCTCGACATAAAAAGTTTGCTCACCCCTGGCACTCTACTGTTATAGCTTTCCATTCAGCACAGTCTCCTGCAAGAACACTGCAAGAAATCGGTTTATGATAATTTGTTGCCAAAGCTCTTGCACTGCTGGGGAGAGGGCAGGGCTCAAAAAGTTGTGTCATAGCAACCAAAAGATGCACTCTACATTAAAACTAATTACAAATGGCATTGAGTTGGGAGGAAAAAGAAATGCAGTAACACTACAGAACTGATTTATACAGTATATTAAAAAAAAAAGTCAAATCTGTAATGCTCCTGGGCAAGCTTGATATTAAGGTGCCTATTCTGTAAACTGATATAGCCCTCTTTCCGTATGCCTAAGGGAACTACGTGGGCAACTACACGGGCAACTACGCGTGCTGCTGTACCTGTTTGCAAAGAAGGCCTAAGCCTCCACCTCTGGGAGCCTTTGTCTGGCTCTTTCTCCTTGCGTGCAGCGCCTCCACCTATGAGGGATCCCAGCATTGGCGGGATAACCCCTCACAGGAACCGATACACAGTAATAAGTAATACCCCACACAATGTACACAAGGTTTACTGTATACACCTACTAACACACACATACAATAACGGCAATAACTGTACCCACAGTGTACACCCAATGACCCAACACGTGGTGGTTCCCCCAAAGTACTGAGGGTGCCGTGGCACCAATACCCCTGGCGTCCTGTCCCAGCAATTCCCATCCAAGTGTGAGGTAGCGCTACTCCCTGTAGATGTAGGTGCACATTGGGTACCTGCCTGGGTACTCCAGTACCCAAGTGCTGCTTGATGTAGTGTGCTGGAACGGGTCCCACGTAGCGGGCCCTCCAGCACAAATCCCCTCTCTCCTAAAGGGTCCTGATCCGCCTCGTGGGGTTAGCTCCAGCCGGAGGGTCTCACACAATGTCTCTGGATCCTGTGACCTGATCCCAGGCTGCAGGGCACCGCGTGGCCGCTCGGTTACCGGTGCAGAAATAACAATAAGGGGAGTGTCCCTATCTGGGGCCTTCCCTGCAACATTCCTCTACTGGTGTCTCAGGGCCTAACTGGGGCCTAGGGGCAAGGTTTAGGCCTAGCCCAGGAAGCACTGCTCCCTAGACACTACCTTCTCATTTGGCTCCTCCATCCAGACCGGGCGCATGCTCCTTGCACGTGGAGGATATCCAGTTTTCCCCTTGAAACAATCCTATTGGCTGGGCAGTCCCATGTGGTACAGTAACACCGGTACAGTCCCTCCCTCTAGGGATTCTGGGACTTGTAGTTCCGCAGCTGCATATGTGGAGCAATCCTAAAATGGCCGCCACGCTAATCCTGCAAAGCATTCTGGAGATTGTAGTCTCTATGGGCTTTTGAAGCCATTTAAAGATGGCCACCACTCCTGTCACAACTGCGCATGTGCGTCAGTCTGAAGCGTCCGCCGCCGCCAACTCTTCCCACTCGCACGAAGCTCCAGCGGGCAACCAAGCAGTATCCCCTCACTGGAGCTAAGGAGGGGGACTCAGCTACAACCTCCCCCTGGTGGAGAATTCAACAACCCCGCTTGAGAACATACTCTTATATAATGGAAAATGTATATTATACACACAACTTAATATACAATATACCTTTAAACAATATTGAATATTTCAGTGAGCATGGTCATGATAGAAGCAAACTGGCTCTGAGACAGCTGCCGAGAGTCATAGTGAGGTGCCCCTAACGGATCATACGCCATTCTCGTTGGAAGGCGTCTCACTCTTTGACTCCGACAAGTCTCTTCTTCGACGTCTTCTTGGGTGGAGAGGCTACCATCGGCTTGAGGCCCTGGCCCTCTCATAAGGTGTGACTCTTGAGCTACATAGTCTCTAGTATGAACGAAACTTGGACTCCTTGGGTCGAGTGGTCGGCTTAATGAAGCTGATTGTGAGGATACATGGAGGCCAGTCCCATTACCCGCTACTTCTTCTGGTGGTGCCCACCAGTCTCCATTTGTGGTGGCAGAGGTTCCTTCCAAAGGATCCTGATTATTTTCCGTTTGTCAGGATCCGTGATCCGCAACGCGCTCGTCGCACCCAGCACTTATCCCAACCCGTGATCGGGCCCTCCGCTCCTTTCATCATCAATGATGTGCCCCTTCCTCCACCTGGCATCAGCCGCTATCCTTGGGGCGTGCGCACATCCCACATGGATAGTAAATACACTGCCATCTGGTCCCGCCTACAGGTTGCGCCTGCGTGGTGACATCATTGGCACATAGTGCGCAGACGCTGCGCGCGGTCAGCGGACGTCAGCACCGCGTCACTCACCATCATCACGGACCTTTCCCACACCTGTCTCCTGGACCGGAACTGCCAATCACAGCAGGCGCTGCTGACGTGCCTCCACTCTGCTTTTTCCTCATTTGTACCTGTCTCCTTTATATGCTCAGCCGTCACACTGGCAATTCGGCTGAGCATAAACCTTTGTTTGTTCGAAGTGTTCACTGCTACCCTTGCCTCCACAGTCTTGTCTTATACTCCGTTTCCTAGCTCCTTTGTTCCTGACCTCGGCTACTCTTTTGGACTCAGCTCTTCTAATCTCCTGACCCCGGCTACCAATGACGATCCGCACCTCTCCAATCCTGACCATAGCTAGTACCTGCAACGTTCCGCACCTCTCCAACCCTGACCTCGGCAAGTACCCCTGACTATCCTTACCTCTCCAAACCCGACCCAGCTACCTCGACTAATCTACACTCCAGACGCACTCACGCGGCTGTGGGTTGGTGTTTTATATCTATCCCCACCTCGGCCTCGCGGTCGCGCCTTGTTTGTGGTGAGCACTCCGTTACAGTATGCTCAGCCCCACAAATATGGACCCTGCTGAGGTGGGGTGAGTCTTGAGCACGCATGCCAGCATGTTCTCCAAAATTGAGAAATATCTAGAACAGAATGACCGTCGCATGGACTCATTGCAGCAGAACCTCATGTCTCTTACTGACCGGGCGCAAGCCCCTCTTCCTAGTCCTGTCCCTCTGGGGCCTTCTACTGCAACTCCAGCTGCTATGTCCATGACCTCTAGACCAGAACCCCTACTTCCTACACCCAACCATTATAGTGGTGTCCCCCATGGGTGCCGGGGCTTTTTGAATTAATGCTTCATACAGTTTGAATTAATGCCTTCTCAATTCATTTCTCAAAGATCCAAGGTGGCGTATATCATCTCGCTGCTCACTGATGATGCCCGGGCCTGGGCTTCTCCCATCTGGGAACGAAGATCGGACCTCACTCAGGATATCGGACAGTTTTCCCGGGAATGCCGCAGAGTCTTTGATATGCCTGGTCGCAAGGTAACTGCCGCCTCTTCTCTTTTTCACATGTTCCATGGCTAGATACGCTCTGAGTTCCGCACTATCGCTGCCGAAACCAGATGGAATAACGAGGCGTTGTCAGCCGCCTTCTGGCAAGGTCTCTCTGAGATTTTAAAGGACGAGCTCGCTGCACATGAACGCCCTACCGATCTCGAGGAGCGCATCGCCATATGTATCCACGTTGATCAACGACTACAGGAGAGGAGGTCCGAAAGATCCCGTCACTGGCAGCTCAGTCCAAGAGCCCTTTCTCTCCATGCAGGTACAGCTGAACCTCTTCCGCCAGATATCCCAGAGCCCATGCAACTTGGTGGCAACAAGTTGTCTTCCAGTGAGAAACAGCGCTGACACAACGCCGGTCTCTACCTGTACTGTGGCAATTCCGGACATCAGGTACTCAATTGTCCCCACAGGTCAGGAAACTCCAGCTCCCACTTTCTACCTCCCCTAGCAAAGAGAAACCATTGCCAACCAGGATCCTTGTACCTGTTACGCTGACCGGCGAGAACTTCCAAACTACCGCGCTAGCCTTTGTGGATTCCGGGTCGGGAGGCAACTTCATTGACCAGGGCTTCGCTGAGAGGAATAACATCCCCCTCGTCCGCAAGAAATGCCCTGTAGGGTTGGAAGCAATTGATGGTCGACCACTGCAACCAGCTTTCTTCTCCTTACAGACCACTCTTGTTTTACGTACGGGTGAGGACCATACGAAAGAGATCCAGCTGGATGCCATTCATATTACATCAGTTGATGTGATTCTTGGCCTTCCGTGGCTCCAACTTCACAATCCACATATTGATTGGACTGACAAAGAACCTGCCCTGTGAAGCGCTTCTTGTTCTAAGAATTGCTCCGTGCCCATCAAAAGTATATGCTGCCCCTAAAGAAGAGAAGATAATGTTACCTGAGGTTTACTCCGAATTCCGCAATGTTTTTGATAAAGCACGATCAGAGGTTCTGCCCCCTCGTTGCTCATTTGATTGTCCTATTGACCTACTAAACGGTTCAGTACCTTGTAGGGGAAGCTCATATCCACTTTCCCTTCCCGAGACAAAAGCCATGAAAGAGTACATTCATGAAAATCTTCAAAATGGCTTTATTCGGAAATCTTCTTCCCCAGCCAGAGCAGTCTTCTTCTTTGTGAAAAAAAAGGACGGATCTCTACGTCCATGTATCGATTATAGAGGTCTTAACAAGATCACCATCAAGAACCGTTATCCCTTACCATTGATTTCGGAGCTCTTCGACCGTCTCCAAGGGGCCACCATTTTCACCAAATTGGATCTGCGTGTCGCCAACAACTTGGTGAGAATTCGCTAGGGTGACGAATGGAAAACAGCTTTCAATACACAAGACAGCCACTATAAATACCTGGTTATGCCTTTCGGCCTCTCCAATGCCCCTGCCATCTTTCAAGACTTTGTTAATGAGATCTTCAGAGACCTGCTTAACCAATTTATTCTCTATTTGGATAACATAATGATTTTCTCTAAGTCTTCGCAGGAACATGTCGCCCATATCAAACAGGTACTTGGCCACCCTAGGAACGACCAAAGGAGGACTAAAAGGGAGAACTACCTCCCACCACATGATCAGATGCACCCACAACCACCCCCCCCTCCAGAGAGCGCACAGTAAACAACCTATAAAAGAGACTGACACCAAAAAATATACTCTGTTTATTTCAAACATTATAAGGCTCAACAAAACACCAGGGCTAGGTGAAAACCTGCCCTAACCTGATCAAGAATGTTACCCAGCACAAGATAATGTTATGTTATGTGATTTGATGTCCAGCTATGTTATGTTATGATATGCTAAGCTATGTTTTGTTATGCTAATAATGTGACACCAAACAAGGGAATGCTTCTCCTGAACTAAAATATGATCATACTCTAGACATACAACTGCCCATATAACGATTAATTAATGAAACCAGCACCACAGATACCGTCACTCCCCCCCCTCTCCTTCCCTCCCCTTCCTCCCCATAGCCCCCTACCTCCTATCCCCTATCCCACTAGCCCCCCCCCCCTTACTACCTTCCCTGGCCTCCAAAGGACCTCCCCCCTCCCCCGCCCCCACACAAAGAATCCCTACCCTTGCCACCCCAGCACACCTCCTACCATCCCCTTGGCCCCCCCACCACCCTACCTGTCAGAAGCACCAGCCACCCTAGGAACGACCAAAGGAGGACTAAAAGGAGAACTACCTCCACCACCGTGATCAGATGCACCCACAACCACCCACCCCCCCCCCCCCAGAGAGCGCACAGTAAACAACCTATAAAAGGACTGACACCAAAAATATACTCTGTTTATTTCAAACATATAAGGCTCAACAAAAACACCAGGGCTAGGTGAAAACCTGCCCTAACCTGATCAAGAAATGTTACCCAGCACAAGATACTGAAAAGGCCCTCAAATGGACCAATCAACAATATTATGACAAAGGGAACAAGGCCGACAGACTATTAGCTAGCAAATTGAGAGGGATACAAAAAAGATCCCAGATAACGGCGATCAAGAGTAGGTCTGGTGAAATCCAATATAGTGAAAGCAAAATAGCGGCAGAGTTTACAAAATACTACAAGGAACTATATAACTTAAGAGCTAAAAACGGCCGACCTGAACCGATAGCGTCAGAATCTATAACTCAGTACTTAAATAAATGCCAACTCCCCTCACTGACGGAGGAGGAGAACACAGTCCTCAATGCTGAGATCTCAAAAGAGGAACTGGAAGAGGCGGTCAAATCACTAAAGCTCACTAAGTCTCCTGGCCCTGACGGCTTCACAAATGTCTACTATAAAAGATTCTTGCCAACTTTATCCACGCATCTGCTAAACACATTCAACCACTTTATGGAAGGGAACCAAATTCCCTCAACAATGTCTCTAGCCAATCTAGCTATAATACATAAGGAAGGCAGAGACCCGATGCAATGTGGAAGCTATCGTCCAATCTCCATTCTCAATAGTGATCTCAAGCTATATAGCAAAATTTTAGCAAACAGGTTAAACCCAATATTACCGAGGTTAATTAACATTGATCAGGTAGGATTTGTCGCGGGGAGACAAGCCTCCGACAATACTCGAAAAATCCCCCACTCTATTCCCTTTCTGTTTCCACACTCGCGCCTCCCTGATGGACCACAGTAGGTCAGGGGGACGTTGAGTCTTTCCTTTTCTCTTCTCACTCAAGAAAAAGAAAAAATGTATACTAGGCTGATATATTGCTTGCAATGTTTATACCATGTAATGACTTATCTGCCTAATAAAAAATTTGGAAAAAAAAAAAACCAGGTACTTCTATGCCTACGGGGAAACCATTTGTTCATTGAGATATAGAACCTCATCGTCAGTATTTACCTGATTTTGTAAAGAGGTGTCCATTTTATTTTCAGGCTCCATAGTTCACTCGTTTAGCAATTAAAGAAACTTCCGCTTTAAATTCCTTTACTGCTCTATCCAGGGTTGACTGAAAACTTGCATGCATCTCTTTCAGCATGTTCTGGAGATCCCGTTTAGCGATTACTGTGTCTCCCTCAGACATGGACAGATCATTATCAGAAGCAGCTCCCCCCTCTGCCCCCTCACTTGCTGTGGCCCTCTCAGACTGTTTTCTTAGGGTAGCCTTTCTGTTGGGGATATCCCCCTCCGGGTAGATACCTTGTCCCTCTCCCTTGTTTTTTCAGTGTGTGCACGCTCCTGTGCACACTAATCAGCGGCGCCATCTTTCCCCTTCTTCCTCTTTGATGCCGGTTGCTGCCCGCGCCCGAAACGGGATAGATCCGGGGTCCCCGGCTTTGTCCCCTTATTGGACGCCATCCCTGTAAGCTCCCCCGACCCGTCGGACGTCCCGCGGGGCTAACCGAGGCGACGATCGGGCGTTTTAATGGAAATATTCGGCGGGGTGCAAAGAGCTTCCTTAGCTTGTGGGCACCCGCATTAACGTCACACGCGCACCCCCCACACTTATTGAATTTTTATAATTCCCTGTACTGTATTGCAGGGATGAGCAAACTTTTTGGGCCTAGCCCTCCTTTCCATCCATGATATTTGTCGGCCCCCCTGCCTGATCAAAATCACATGGGGAAAAAACCATATCTTATTCTCACATTCCTTGTTGAAGAGCATTGCACTTATAAACATGCTACAGCTGCAAATATTATGATGAGATGCAGGCAGTATCTCATACACATGCTACAGACCCCTGCTGTGTTAATCCGATGGGCCATTAGTCTGCTGCGGCAAATTTTGAGAGAATCTCAGCAAATCTCGAAATCCATTTTGAGAAATGTTCGAATAACGGCCGCTGCATCTGTATCTGCACTTTGTAAAAATCAGTCACATTTAACTCTAAGTGTAATCTGCTTGATTTATGTCATTAATAGGGTGCAGAATCACATGATTATAGCCGTACTTTATTATACTGCATGCTTATATTATTTAACAATCTGGTAACATAAAAAAAAAAACAAATGCAATACTTGTTCTGTAAAAATGTAAGTAAACGTTTCTCTATATCTTTTCCAACATGATATATAAAAGTATATTATACACAAGAAATATTTACTTAAAGAATATACAGTATAATTTAATTATGCCTTAGGAAAAAAGGATATATGGGTGAAAATCATCAACATTTTCAACTATCAACACTTGTTAGTGATTTATCATGATGGACTATACAAAAACATCAGCAATGTAAAAGGATCGTTCATATGAAAATATTCTATTTTGGTTGCGAGAGGATACATTTGTGAAATTTTTTCTTGCATTATCAAAATCCATTACACCTCCATTTTGAGACTCCCGTCCCCTAAATAAAGACCCTCCCACCCAAAAAAACGAAATACGTAACCCTATCTTTACAAATGTACAATATCACATCTGTTTAATGCAGATGGAAAAATCCATAACAATAAATAAGTTAATCACTCCGTGTTTCATTCTAGGTTTGCAACCTGCAGGGACGAAACAACAAAGTGGTGCTGGGCCTAACCTTTTCCAATGATTATATCACCACCCTGTTACTTTAAGAAAACTCTCTGCTATAGGTGCTCATGCAGAGAGCATAGATAAGGAAATAGCGCCATCTTCTGGCGAAAAAACTAGCCAGAAATCCTTAAACTCGGGAGAAAATGGCGCGATTTTTAAAAGTGCTCTGAAAATTTTTCAGAGCTGTAAAACTCGCCAAACTCGTGGCGAGAACCTGAAACTCGGCATGCTAATATAGCGTGGTATTCCAGAAGCTCCGAATCGCTGGAACACGCCAATATGTGCATTAGTATGGCGAGTTTCAAATAGCCAGGAAAAGTTGGCAATTTGCAGTTTTTTGCCGAAATGAGTTAACGACGTTCTCTGCATAACACCTTCACTAACGGCAAATCTGTGGCTATTTTACAGCCATTTTAAACTTTTTTAACGTTCCTCTCTGCATAAGCCCCATAGTTTAAGAACAGAGTACAGTTTTTTTTTACATACAGTATACAGTATAAGGATTAGTAAATAAATTCAGAGTTTACGTTGATTTTACCAAACAGTGTTTTTTTTAGTTCTATAAAAGATTTTTCTACAGATCTTAAAATGTAAAAAAAAAAAAAAAAGCTCTCATTTCCGGAAAGTTTAAAAAAATAATCTATATTATATGGAAAATTACAGGTTAGGCGTATTTCAATAAAAGTGCATAATACCCCTGTAAAATGATATATGAAATGGAAGAGTTTTCTAAATGCAGTTTGCGAACTACTGTACAAGTTCTCATTATTAGACGTCCCAGATTTCACAGAGGAGGGGTGTAAATTTGTGATCGTTTACTCTCCATGACATCAGCATTTCCGTATGGTGATGGCTAAATGTCCTTAATTCTGTGAGACGCCCCAGCAGCCTGGCGAAGTGTTGCGGGTTGTTGGGATGGTGTAGTTTGCACAGCTTCTGTAGAATATCCAGGAACGGCTCCTGAAGCTTTTCCACAGAGTCTTTATCATTAATGTACTGTCGATCTGTATGGGGTGAAAAATGTAGAGCAAACACGGAACAAAAAACATGTGGTTAAAATTGATCACTTGCTGTAATATTTTTATTTATAATAATAATAATAATAATAATAATAATATTTTTATTTATAAAAAAAATAAAATAGAAATGTACCTGCCCTTTCTAATGATTCTAATCTCCTTATTTAATTACATACTTCAAAGCTCTTCTTGCTTAGAGAAAATCTAACTTTCAGTAGCCCATTTAGAGTAGGTAATTAAAAGATAACTATATGAGCACCGTGCTCTATAAACATTGCTGCTAGTGATCTAACTCTAGATGGGAATTTTATACACTTGCTATTTCTATGCTTTATTTACTGTTCTAATATTTGAGATTTTCATACCCTCCAAATGTACATATTTAACAGGTACTGTGCTTATTTTCTTTATGCCCTGTACCTAGTGTACTAAAACCAGACTTGACTATTGTACCTATTTCTGTCTGTGGGCAGGAGCAGAGGAAAGCTGCACCGAGTGACTTGCATTGGCTGAAGCTCACAACTTTAAACTAATTACAGATTAAAGATCAATGACTGATTTGATAAATGATAAGAGGTTTCTAGGGAATGAATCACTACATCTATCTTCTGTATTTATACATACAAAAATCCAGAAACACAAGTGCTGTCTTCCTGATATTATCTTTGCATGTGTTCGGTGACATTATAGGAGGTGCTCACTTGCTTGTTCCTGTATCCCACAATGACTTGGTAAGTAAAATGTACCTATTTCCATGTGCCCAATGTTGGAGGGTTTGGATTTTAGAAGCACCTCTATCTAGTTGACAAGGCATCTCTATCTAGTTGACAAGGCATCTCTATCTAGTTGACAAGGCATCTCTATCTAGTTGACAAGGCATCTCTATCTAGTTGACTAAACCAATAAAAGCATCCGCAGAGGCAACCTTTTTAAAGGTCCAGACTCCTAAGTTTATAATTATTTCTGTGTAAATTATTTCTTCCAGTATGGTGGTTTGATATAATCCCCAGTATAAGGTCAACAGGCACCTACAGTATATTGCTTCTCTATTGCCTGGTTAGTTGCAGATCTAGTCTTTCATTTGTCTGCTCAGGTAATATATATGTACTATATGAATTCATCATTATTTTATGACAATGAGTGAACATACTGACTGATATTGACCAAGTCCAAAGGCCACCCAGAATTTGGTCTCCCAATATGCTCAAATGTTTGGCGCATTTCAACTCTCTGTACTCCCTTTTTTTTTCATCCTCTGCTCATTGGAAAAATAAAGTGGAGCGATATGTAGTGTATGAGGAAATAGAAGTGTCTTAGCTGGATGTGCTACTATATATAAAGATGGATGTGGATTTAGATTGACCGAGTCAAACTCAAATAATCAGATTTATTGATGGCCATTATTAGTTTTATCACTGGTTTGGATTCTGAAGAGTAAGTGGTAGAATTACTGATGTGTGATGGGCATTAACATTCTTTACGACTGTTTAAGTAAATTCTGGTTGGTTAGTCAGTAATAATACTGTAGCTATGACACTAGAAATCCCATATACTGTATAAATTATATATTAGAATTTGATGTAGAATAAATCAGACTTTCCTCATTTTCATATTTGACATGCCTACAGTGCATTTAGTGGTACTCAGTGTTTCTCTACCTACTTTACACGTCAATGCATTCAATATTTATATTCCTTAGCAGACAGACAAGACTCGGAGGGGAGTGAGATCTCATCAGGACATTGGCGTAGCATTTTCAGATCAATATCCACTGTTATCCATTCTTGCTCTAATTTTGTCACCTTTCCCCACAAAAACAATAAACATTATTTTTGTTTACAATTATATGGATTATGAATATCATTCTAGATGTTATTCACTGTCTTTCAAGTAAATCCAGAGTGTTTTACAAAGTTCTAGTTCTTTCTTTGTCCTGGAGAAAAATTGGCTAGTTGCCGAGTGTGATACGTTTCAGAGAATCAACATAAGAGCTCCTTGTAGTTATTGCTATACTCAAGCTTTCGAGACCTCGCTTGTGATAAGTGACAGCGCCTGTGAAGAGATCTACAGCTTTTGTGTACTGAATCTGTAAGCTTGTGTAAATCTACGTGTACAGTGTTAACAATTATTGTGATGAGCCATTAAGCAAAATCATAGCCTGCAACAGACCTACAGTTTGTACAAACAATGGATTTTATACTAAAATTCAAGCTTTAACATAGGGACCAAGGCAGATAGGTTGTGATCTAAATGAAAATGATAATTTGAATCTCAATTAATTTAATGTGTAAAATAATTATGTTGAAAAAATACCTGGTGTTAGGATCACTACAGCTGTGAGGACCGCATATTCCTCTTGTGTCATCTTGAGCTCTCCAACACTCTTATAAAAATGAAACATTGGAATAATGTAGTCATGTGATATACCTGGAAAAGAAAAGATATTTGTAGACTTTATATGTTTATCTGTGCCATATTTAATGAAGAATACCTTTTTGTTTTATGCTTATACAGTATCTTAACACTGCAAACATTATTTTCATTTTGTAAATGTTACTGTTAATACACAGTGCCCCAATTTTTGCCCCAATGTGCTTCATCTTGCGATTAGGGGTGTCCAAAAAGGAGAGTTGGGGAGGGATTACATGATTATATTTTTCTCTCCTTAATCTGTGTAAAAAAAATCTGCTACATTTAAGGTGGTATAGTTTTTGTGCTTATAACAGTCTTCAGCATATGTGAAGGCAAATGTGTACCCAAAATGTGTGCAGTACATCAAAACACACTTTGCTCTACATTGATATATAGGCCTTGTGGCAATCTCCTGGTTGATAACTTTCATTCCTATATTCTGCTGTCTCATTTAAAAATCCCTCATGTACAATTGTGTGAAAAAGAAAGTACACCCTCTTTGAATTCTATGGTTTTACATATCAGGACATAATAACAATCATCTGTTCCTTAGCAGGTCTTAAAATGAGGTAAATACAACCTCAGATGAACAACAACACATGACATATTACACCGTGTCATGATTTATTTAACAAAAATAAAGCCAAAATGGAGAAGCTATGTGTGAAAATAGTACACCCTTACTGCTTCCATAGGAAATAAGATGCTAAGTAGCAGACAGGTGCTGCTAATCAAATGCTTTTGATTAATTGATCATCAGCAAGTGTGACCACCTCTATAGAAGCCGAAGTTTTAGCAGTTTGCAGGTCTGGAGCATTCAGATGTGTGTTAACACAATGCCAAGGAGGAAAGACATCAGCAATGATCTTAGAGAAGCAATTGTTGCTGCCCATCAATCTGGGAAGGGCTATAAGGCCATTTCCAAACAATTTAAAAACCGTCATTCTACAGTGAGAAAGATTATTCAAAAGTGGAAAACATTCAAGACAATTGCCAATCTTCCCAGGAGTGGACGTCCCACCAAATTCACCCCAAGGTCAGACTGTGCAATGCTCAGAGAAATTGCAAAAAAAAACAAGAATTACATCTCAGACTCTACAGGCCTCAGTTAGCATGTTAAATATTAAAGTTCATGACAGTACAATAAAAAAAAAGAATGATTTGTTTGGAAGGGTTGAGAAAGCCTCTTCTCTCTAAAAAGAACATGGCAGCACGGCTTAGGTTTACAAAGTTGCATCTGAACAAACCACAAGACTTCTGGAACAATGTCCTTTGGACAGACGAGACCAAAGTGGAGATGTTTGGCCATAATGCACTACGTCACGTTTGGCGAAAACCAAACACAGCATATCAGCACAAACACCTCATACCAACTGTCAAGTACGGTGGTGGAGGGGTGATGATTTGGGCTCGTTTTGCAGCCACAGGACCTGGGAATCTCGCAGTCATTGAGTCGACCATGAACTCCTCTGTATACCAAAGTATTCTAGAGTCAAATGTGAGGCCATCTGTTCGACAGCTAAAGCTTGGACGAAATTGGGTCATGCAACAGGACAATGATCCCAAGCACACCAGCAAATCTACAACAAAATGGCTGAAAAAGAAAAGAATCAAGGTGTTGCAATGGCACAGTCAAAGTCCAGACCTTAACCCGATTGAAATGCTGTGGCTGGACCTTAAGAGAGCTGTGCATAAACAAATGCCCACAAACCTCAATGAACTGAAGCAACGTTGTAAAGAAGAGTGGGCCAAAATTCCTCCACAACGATGTGAGACTGATAAAGTCATCCAGAAAACGATTACTTCAAGTTATTGCTGCTAAAGGTGGTTCTACAAGCTATAGAATCATAAGGTATACTTAGTTTTCCACACATGGCTTCTCCATTTTGGCTTTATTTTTGTTAAATAAATCATGACACAGTGTAATATGTCATGTGTTGTTGTTCATCTGAGGTTGTATTTACCTAATTTTAAGACCTGCTAAGGAACAGATGATTGTTATTATGTCTTGATATGTAAAACCATGGAATTCAAAGAGGGTGTACTTTCTTTTTCACACCACTGTATGTTCGATACAGTAACATACTGTAAAACCGAGAAGGAATAATAGTGTGCAGGACCAGACTATTACTGCACACTAGTTCACCTCTCCCTCTCTCTCTCTCCCACTTCTCATGCAAACCGGATGTGTTGGGCGCTAACAAACAGGGTATCTACGCTATATACCATAGAAGCATAATGCTCAAAGGGAGTGTTCATTAAACTTTGATAGTTCCAAATGGGGCCCTATCGTAATTAGCAAAACTGGGCCACCGAGATATCAGAAAAGATAAGAGGGGACCTGGGATGTCATGTGCCATGTGTAAAGAGACTTTATTGCAAGTGAAATCCAAGGATTCCTGCGGTGCACAGCCATGTAGAGTAGCGGACCAGCAAGGTGTAGGTTAAAACAATATTTTATTAAGTGTCCGAACAATAAACCTGGTTTCTGACGCAAACCTGTAAAAGCGTTAGGTGAGAAGACAGTGGATACCAAATATTCATATTGTCAGTTATATTCAACAGTAATTGTTAATAACATTTAAATTGGCCAAAAGCCAGTTAGATTTTATAAATATTATTATTATTATAAATATTACCGAACCAAAATCAAGGGCCAATCAAATAACCAGTGGGGCTCATTCGTCAATTTAGATCAAATTAAAAAATGTTTGAGCTCCCAATCTTGATTCATGCCCCTGGGTGCCAATGTCCCAAGGGCATAGATCCAGAACATCTCTCTGCGATTTAATAATGCCTCCCTATGTCCTCCTCTAGGATGTACAGAGATGTTTTCAATGGCACTATACGTAATAAAATATTGTTTTAACCTACACCTTGCTGGTCCGCTACTCTACTTGGCTGTGCACCACAGGAATCCTTGGATTTCACTTGCAATATGAACATTGAGCGTGCTGCACGCTGCAAAGGAACCAGCCTGCTGTGAGTATATCTCTCCCTCATTTGGAGATGTGATGACCTGGAACAGTGCAGCAGCAAAAGGGTTGGGCATGGCAGAGTCCTGCACAACAATGGTATGTTAACCCTTTATAACCCTTTATTTATCATGACACATGGACTGTTGCCATTACATTGAGTGTCTTTGCTGCAATCAAATAGCACTGGGTCAAAATACTCTTTCTTTGGGCTGATACAGTTCCCTGCAATCATGATGTGTGTATCTATTTGAAAGTTCAGACCTGGATTGAACACTGTTTTTGGGATTTATACCCCAAAGTAAAGAGACTTTAAATGGATTAAAAGGGGGGAGCCTTGAATTCATCAAATGCACAGGATAGGATAAAGTTATGGATAATAGATTATTTTTTTTTGAAAGGTGCAGGCAAAGAATGAACAGAGCATGGTATAGCTGTAGCATACAGTAGACGCTGTTCAGTACAGACCCATTAGCAATATGAGTAAGTAAGTAAAGTATGTGGGAGGTCGTCTTGACTGAAAAAGCGCTACTTTGTCACTCGTACATTCTGCAAAACGGTTCCTTCTTCCTATACTGTAGGGGTGGTATACACAGGGAGGGTGCAAGATTTTTCTGGTGGGGCGCGGCGGTTTCAGAGGCTCCGCGCTGTTCCCCAAGGCATTTAAATTAAATGTCGGGGGATCACGTGAGGCCTCTGTAACTCGAGTTACCTGGATTCAGATGCGTGGTGTGATGCGTCGCCATGACAACGTCGCGTCAAATGACGCAGTGGGACCATGTGACGTCACATGACCCATCGCCACGGCAATGTGGCATCAAATGACGCTGCGGGGTCACGGTGTGATGTCACATCACCCATGGTGTCATTTGACGCTGGAAAACGAGGTAAGGGGGCCGCGAACACCAGGGGGGCGCAGCTCCCATAGTTTGGGCAATCCTGCTATACTGTATATACATATTGAACAATCTCTAAGTGGAATGGGATGTTTGACCGCAACCAAAACACCACCGGTGTTTCGCCACCAAAACACTGCGCTGCTCCCACGCCTGACCAGCTGCTGTCTGCCGCGCCTCTACGACAACTGCATGTTTAAGTGTCCAGCACAGGACCGCTACACTGCCTAGACAGGCCACTCCGACAAGCCATCTTTAAATATCCCGCGGGACATTTAAAGATGGTGCGTTGGAGCGGCCTGTCTAGGCCGTGTAGAGGTCCCACGTGGGTCATTTAAACATGCAGTTGTCATAGCGGTCGGTCGGGCGCGGCAGATATGGCTTGTCGGGTTGGGTACCTGGAGGACAGCGAGAAGTTGGGCGTGTGAGCGGATATTGCGGCAAAATGTCCAGCAGCGAAGTGTCCAGGTTCACCGGCAGCTTTATGGTCGCAGCCAAACATCCTAGGTCGATCTCTAAGGGGCTTATTCTAGTAGCTCCGAAGCTCTCATTTGCCAAACCGCGCGGTGTGGCATGTTCACAAGAAGCGGGATGAAATGTGAGTATAAACCCTGTTTTCTATTGCAAATCACTTTCAAACCGCTTCTAAAAAACAAAAAATGAAAAACCGCATGGTTTAGCAGGTGGTGTTAAAAAAATGTGAGTTTTTCAAAGCAGTCTGCATAGCGGAGCTACTAGAATAGCAGTTCTGGGCAAAAAATGCGAGTTTGAGGATTTTTTTGACAAACAGATTGTCGGAGCAAGAATGAAACCGCTTCTAAAAAAAGCCATTTAGATGTGGTTTAGACATGCAATAAAGGCTTACAGACTAACAAAGCATGCCAATCTGCTTCTAAAGTGCACTTTAGAGCTACTAGAATAGGCCCCTATATCTCAAACTAGTTTATATGCTATCTTTATGAAGATAGTAACTGATGGCACAAAGCTGTACATCATTTCAATTGCTCCTTGAGGCAGAAAGAGACTTTCTCCTGTCAGTCTTCAGACCAACACTACTGCATTGCTCTTCACCTGCCAGAGGAAGATGGAACCTCCCAAGTGCCAACAAGGACTATGTGACGGTGGTCCCATAATCTTATTCAGCAGTCTGCCCCTGGCAATATTTTATACCTTTGTCATACCCTTCTTTCTAATATGCTGATCTACCACAAGAGGGAGCTATTTACATATACTGACATGGTACAGTATATTGTGCTCAATATCTATTCATATTTACTTACAAGGATAAACCTTATTATAACCAGTGTTCGACAAACCTATACATTTGCTCGCCCCGGGCGAGTGGATTTAACCCCTGGGCGAGTAAATATTGGCCCAAGCAGCACACATTTGGTACTAGGTGGCGAGTAGATTTTTTTGTGTGGCGAGTAGATTTTTTGGTGATTTGTCAACCACTGATTATAACCCTTCATTCAAAATGAATGATACACTGTATTTCAATAACACTGTATAAGAGGCAACACGCACACTTCAGACAGGCATGGGCTAGTTCTAAAGTCATTAAAGAAAATAGTATAATTAATATACATTGATGTCGACTATGCCAATATTTTACCTGGCAGTTTGTTAAAGCCGCTTCAGATTTAGTTTTATAGAGATGTTATAAGTCAGTTAGCCCTGTCATTTAAAGGAGAATGACAAAGAAAAACAACACATTTTTCCATTTTTCCTTCGAGCTCATACGATAAAAATGGGACTATAATTTCCAATAAAGAGAGCCCTTACAGTTAGGGACCGGCAGCATGACTGCTGTATGTATGTCTAATTTATATAGCGCCAAAATGTATGTAGCGCTTTACAACAGTACAATAGGAAGTAAATACATTACAAACAATAGGAATAATTGCAACAGGCAAATGACAACACAAGGCAAGTGCCAGACCGTGTCCCAAAGCGCTTACAATCTAAGGCCTGGGACATAGTGGGATCAGCCTTGCTGATCCGTGCTGAGGCGCGTTCACGCTCAGCACTGAGCCCCTGCAGCCGCAATGGGAGCGGCTTTAGCAGGGGCTCGCGCACGCTTCGGCACGCTTGCGGAAGCGTGTGTTTCACCAAGATTTGGCGCTCGCCGGAGCGCTGGGCCGGTCACGTGAGCGGTTCGCCCAATGATGGCGAACCAGCTCCGTGACATCACTGGCCCGCCCCCAGACACGCCCACGGACGGCGCGCGCTCTAAGGCCAGGGAAAGCACCGCTTTCCCTGAGCCTCGGCGCGCCTCCGCACGGGCAAACTGTCTATGTCCCAGGCCTTAGTGATATGTTGGAAGGCAGACACATAAGGAGTAAAAATGCATTATTAGAAGTGCAGTCAGGGGAGGTTAAGTGCATCTGCAATTCATGGTAGAGGCATAAAACATTTAAGGAGATGCTTCTTTGAAGAGGTGGATTTTCAGCTGGGCTATGAATGTGGAAGTGAAGGTGTTTGACAAATGTTGAGTGGAAGAGCGTTCCATAGATAGCGAGAGATTAGTGTAGGGAGAGAGTAGTGAAAAAGGTTTCAGACATGAGAGAACTGTAGAGGTACAAAGGTACAAAGATGAGACAACCTTGGTTTGCGCGTAAGAGACGAGACGAGTAGGGGTGTAATGAGAGATCAGAGTTGAGATATGAGATATATGGAGGTGCAGAGGAGTGTAGAGCCTTAAAAGAAAGGAGGAGAATTCTGTCGTTTATACAGAAATTAATAAGAAGCCAGCAGAGAGTTCAGGAGGTCGGAAGCAGATACGAAAGACAACAAGGGCATGCATCAATGTTTTAGAGGTAGTGGAACATAGGAAGGGGGGCGGGGGATATTAGCAATGTTGAGAAGGAAGAAGCGGCATGACTTAGTAACAGCCTTTATATGTTGGGAGAAGGAAAGGGAGGAGGTGGATGTCACCTCTAGGCAGCATGTTTGCGAGACTGGGTGGATAGAAGTGTTATAGTCTGTAATGGAGAACGGAACAGTGAGACTTGGAGGATATATGAGAAGTCCTGTCTTAGCCATGTTAAAGCAGCAGTCCAAGCTGCTGTTTTATTTTTTTTTACATTTGATTTTTTCCCCTTTAATATGTGCATCAACACAATCCACACTATGATAACTAATTAGCTAAGTTGCCGATCGATCGGCGAAGATTCGGCTCGAGGGTTCACTAAATGGCTGTCAGTGCAGCAGAAGAGGACCAAAGATGCATAGTTCTGTGGGGAAGATCATGTGACCAGGCAGTCACTAGATATAATTACAGGCATACCCCGGTTTAAGGTCACTCACTTTAAGTACACTCGCGAGTAAGGACATATCGCCCAATAGGCAAACGGCAGCTGGCGCATACGCCTGTCAGCACGTCCTGAACAGCAATACCGGCACCTTACCTGTACCGAAGCTGTGCGCAAGCGGGGAGACTATAGAGCCTGTTACAAATGCGTTATTTACATCAGTTATGCACCTATATGACGATTGCAGAACAGTACATGCATCAATAAGTGGAAATAAGGTAGTGCTTCACTTTAAGTACATTTTCACTTTACATACATGCTCGTTAATGTGGGGTATGCCTGTAGTGCACTGCTAAAGAGAGGGCAGGGCTCAAAAAGGTGGTGTACCAGAGCCTGTTTTAGAAGAGGAAGGGAATGTGACTTTGTAAATGGTTGCTATAAAACTAAAAATGCGTGTTACATTATAATACATTCAAAATATCATTCAGATTTTTTTTGTTTTAAAGTATTTTCTCACAGTATAGAACTGGTTTATTTATTGCTTGGTCTTCAGCTTTAAGCTTGAGGCGATGAAGGGCCACCCAATCAGAGATTGCTGATAAGCACTAGGGGCTTAAAACTGAGCCTTGAGGTACACCTAAAGAGAGTTCCATAGAGGTTGATGAGGAGTTGGCATAAGAGACACTGAAAGAATGGAGAGGTAGGAGGGAAACCAGGAGAGGGCAGGGCCATGGATGCCAAGAGATGGAAATATTAGTAGAGGAAGCAGGTTGTCCACAGTGTCAAAAGTTGGAGAGGTCAAGAAGAATCAGAATGGAGTAGTTTCTGTGAGATTTGGCAAAATGGAGGTCATTAGCTACCTTGATGAGTGCGGTTTCTGTAGAGTATGCTTTGCGGAGGCCCGAGTGGAGGGGGTCAAGAACGTTATAGGAGTTTGGAAAATTAAGTATATTTAAAGAAGCAATTTGTTCCAGAAATATAGACGCAAAAGGCATAGTTAGAAGGGAATGTACAAACTTCCCCTGCGGCCCCCAACCTCCTCTCTCCTGGTTCCTTCCATCATTCTTTTTTTCAGCCTGTCGCGGGAGCACACAAGGGCATAGTTACAAACGGGGGCGAAGCTACAAGCAGAGCAGGATATAATAGGGAGAGTGAGAGGTGAGGTGAGAAAGACGGCGAGAGAGAGGGGGAACAGTGAGAGAGATCAGCAGAGAGGGGAGAGATTTGCACAGGGAGAGAGAGGAGGAGAGAGAAAGATCAGCAGAGCGAGCGGGAGAGAGATTAGCACAGAGAGATGTTATATGGGGCAATAGGAGTTAAAGGGAGGGATTATATGACAATACATTATGTGCGGTCCTTTTAGCCACCTGCGGCTCCTTATGTATATCATGAGAAGAGATGACGTGGGTTGAATTTATGCCTGTTTATAAGGGAGGTGAAGTAGCCCTGTTTTAGCAAGACAAAGAGCAGAGTTAAAGCAGGACTTAATACATTTGCAGTGAAGGAAATCAGCCAGTGTGTGTGACTTCCTCCAGAGGCGTTGAGTGGAAGAGTGCAGGACGCGTGTCTTTGTGTTTATGCAGGGTTGTGGGTTGGAGTGCCCTAAGTGTAGGCATAATGGAGGAGCATACCGGACAAGTGAAGAGACAAAGATAGTGTCGCTCTTCCCTCACAGTTAGGGAATGGCGGCATGACTGCTGTGCCGAGCCCCTCACCTTCTTTTATAGTTGGGGTCACCAACCCCTTTAAATATGTGGAAGACCTGTGTTCTTCCACCCCCTCCCCTTTTTTTCCTCTTGGTAACTGGGCTGGAAGTTTGGAGGTGAAGTGGTTAAGGTGGAGGAGAGGTCAGAGAAGAATGACAACTCGGAAAGGAGGGGGGAGGTGAGAAGGGGTTGGGAGCAGGCATATGAGGGGAGAATGCAGTCATGCGCTCTGTGAAGTTATCTAAATTTAAAAAAAAAAAAAAGTATGATAAAGAGGTTGGGGAAGAGCAGACATGTTCCATGAACATGTTATATATACTGTACTATACTATTACTGTATTACTATTAATATAGTGTACTATTTATATTTATTGTGGAAGATGTTGCATTTTGGATTATTTGTGGGGTTCATTGTCACAGCTGCAGGAAGTTTGGTTCATATGGTGTGATAAAACCCTGCCAGAGTGGTTGGTGTCTGATATTTTGATGCCTATGCGAGGCAGTTGGTGAGACGGTGCTGTATCCGCTAGGCGATGGGTACAGGCAACTGCCTCTGAGGTGTTTATTCATTTGGGAGGAGCCAGCGTGCTGGGCGTATATACCTGGTGGGGTAATGGGACCACAGCTGGGTGCTGTTGGTCTGTTAAAAGGTTTGGGTACTCTGGCAATTGTGAGTTAAAGTGTTTGTGTTTCATTATGGTTAATAAAGTTGTGTCCATTTAACCTCCATATTGGTGCTTGATTATTTTATATTAGGAGACAGGTTTGGTTGGGGAGGGAAGAAAACGCAGAGTGGAAAGCTCCAGGCTACGATGTCAAGGAACTGGTAGATCGTATCTTTAGGTATATGGGACAGGAGGGCTCACTGATTAAAATAAAATAACACAATACACTCACTACACAATCCAGGCAGGATTTATACTAGCAATGCAGAATTCGTTTTCTGACCACACAAAAATGGTTTAACAAAATCAAGCAGCACACAACCCATACCTCCATGTTGGTTATTTTATACTTTGTCTCTCTTGTGTACCCCAATCTCTCCATCTTGCTGCATATAACACCCCTTTATCCCACTAGTGCACTACCCCTCTTCCCCCTGCTCACCATTCCTCCTCCACACTTCTAGTGCACGCCCTGCACACACATGACATTTCAGTGGCACTAGAACAAACACACACACAATTTCAGTGGCACTAGTTTGAACCTGTCTGTGTGTGTGTCTATGTTCAGCCTGTAAAAAAAATAAAAATATATAATATATAACTCATTATTGGGAATTCTGAATGCATTCTGCCAAAGTGGCCAGTGTACTTTGTTGAGGTTACAATCACTGGCAGATCTCAAGCAGGTGGTTATATTTCCCCTTCCTACCCCCCTCAATGCCGGGGCGCCCTGCCCTGTCATTTATTGCAATAGATTGTAATGCTGAAACTTTCCAATGCAATCTAATTATTGTTGGATGGGCATATCTTTGTGTTTATAATTAGATTAATTAGCAAATATATGAAACCATTTGAATTTGAAGAACATCTGAAGCAGGAATGCTCCTGCATTATGCAAAAAGCTGCCATGTGTGCGTCAACAAGGAGACCACAAAGAGGAACACACTCCCCATGAAAGAGAAATTACAATAAACAATATGCAATCACATCAGCATAACAAAGAAAGCTGCAACCCAAAAGGGTATCACTTGATCTACTGTTTGGGTTTGTTTTCATAATCATCAAATAAGACCCAGTAAATGTGGACAAGGAAACGTGATCCGTTTAGAAGAGACCATTCAACTTGATTAAGGACCGAACTTAGTCTGAAATAGGTGGTTTGATCCATGTTAATTTTGACTTTTTCATTGAAATTTCTGCTATTAGGAATGATTAAATCAATTTACATTACAATGCAATACATTACAATCACAACAGAAAAGCAGAGCCCATTTTTAAAATAGAGCTGAATTGTCTCATATTAGTCAGTACTTAGTATAACTCAAGCCTTCATGTTTCTTGTAGCACCAGACAACACTTTTTTAACTAAAGAAATTAAAAGTGATAATATAGTTTATACAGTATATCTGTCTCCTGCAGGAATGATGTTGATCTCTGTATTTCAGAGGTAGTCAAAATCATCGGGTTACAATACTCAGACACTTTCTGAAACATAACAAATAGATATACCAACTCTTATTTCTCATTGTTACAATGTTATTTTGTTTACGTGTTATAAGTATTGGTGATATGTAAGAGAGAAAAGGAGTGATCGATTAATAAGTGCACAGTGCTTCACCGGCAAGACGCTTAGGGCATATTTACTAACCAGTGCTCTGTCATAAGACACCTTACAGCTTTTTACTTGGGCGATAAGGTGTCTTATGGAATAGCCCATTGGTGAACACGGGCCTTTGTGTCCTTTGCTTCAGGCATAACAAATACTATTGTTAGGGACAATAAACCTCTAAGTCTTGAGGACTGGATTTGAGAAAACCTGCACTATGCCTTCGATCTCCTCTTCTCCAAGTCATTCGCCTCTGTGTAACATTAGACTCTCTCCCTCCCTTCACATGTGACCTTAGCATTAACTTCTTTAAGCAAGTGTATGCTAAATGTATCTTCCTGATATCCTCAATCCTCCTCTTCTGCCTCGACCATAACATATATAATCAGTTACAAAGCTAAGAGCATTCTAGCTACTTGCTTCAAGACAAGCATTCATGGGGTACCAACCGTCTTCTCCTCCTGTACTGTTTCCACTCTCCTTTCATGTTAGATTATTAACTCCGTGTAGCAGGGCCCTCCTTACCTACTGTACCAGTGTTTGTTCATGTTGTAACTTTACTGTTATGGTCTTCACACCCCATTGTAATGTGCAGTGGAATATGTTGTCACAATATTAAAAAAAGAATAGTACTGTACATTATATTATCTGCAGCCACAAAAATAGATCATTCAGAATGATTGTAATGAAAATCATAATCTGTATCTTTTTATTTATAAAAATGTTTAACCAGGAAGTATTACATTGAGAGTTACCTCTCATTTTAAAGTATGTCCTGGGCACAGAGTTATGAGGCGAATGCATGTAACATTAAATGAACAGAGTTATACATTATATTTAAAGACATTGCATGAATAGTTAAAGTATCTAAAAGCAGCCTCTCCTGTAGGTAGTTCCCCTTTGGGGCTACTATGTCACTCAATGGATTAACTGTGTGGGCTCACTCAGACTTCTTCCCTCCCCATCATGGGATTTAGGATGACTTTGCAGAAGGGATTACCACGCCCCACTACGTCTTGTGACCAGTGATGTCAGTATAGGGCGTATAGAGAGTATATATAGCTCCACCCAATGTTCTAGAAACACTTTCTTCAAAGTTCAGACTGGGGCCTCACTGTGAGTTTTATAAATAGGTTTGTGTGTATTAACAAGTATCCTGGCACTGTTTGTTTTTTTCAGTTAGGAAGGGGCTCTTTACGTAAGTGCCAGTAGTAAGGATCCAAGATTGTTCTCACTATTGAAAAGGAGGAAGCATGCTTTTAGTTATGAGATCTCGGCATAGTAATTCTGGAGTAAGTTTGGATCGGCCCAATGGTAAGGTACCTAGTGAAATCCTGATCACATAAGTATATAAGAAGTGTGCAGTACATAGTTTGTGAGTTGCTACACCCAAAGCCCGAAATGTATTCCATTAAAGGCCCGTTCGATATGGGTCATTACCAACTATGCAAGAGACTGCTAATTTAACCCTTACTATGGGTAACAAGCCAAATACCTCCCAAGCGTTTAAGTAAGGGCTACAAAGGGGCTAAAGCCCAGATAAGTCAAGTATATCCCTAGCGTAAGAGTGGGAACTACAAAGGGGATGAAGTTTAGAGTATTATATTTTGCCACGAGTTTCTGTCAAATGAGATATATGTCAATACCTGTGGAGCCTTATAGACGGCTGTCAAATAAAGCACCTTTTATGTTTTACAAACATTCCTGGTGTTTTCTATCTGCTTATTCACGCCCAGCCTGTGACTGAGACTGAGCAATGAAATGTACATAGTAGAACTGATGTGACCTCCTCTTGAGGCCGGTAAGGAGGGTTACATGTACTTCAGCATTGGTCTACTGAGAGAAAATAAATGAATTAAAGGATTTTAACACCTGAATTACACTTTGTGGGACTTTATGGACCATGTGTTATGGTAAACTCTTCTAGTACATTTAGTACTTGCAATATTTTATAATTGTTTACTGGTGTTGTTGACAGGTGACCAAAAAATCTTACCATAACACACAGACCTGGATTTGTATTTTTGAAGGACGGTGAACACCTAGTGGCTTTAGTTCCCCACCCACCGCTAAGTGATATACCAATGCAAAGGTAATGTGTGTGTGTGTGTGTGTGTGTGTGTGTGTGTGTGTGTGTGTGTAATTCCTCCATTACAACTAAAGAGAGAAGCAGGAGGAATTCAACTCAGACATGGTCAAATATAAATAAATTAGAAGTTAGGACTTGCCTGATCTGGGTTTACAGTGGTACTGTAGGCAAGCTTATCCTACTTTGGATAAATTATTTAACTAAACCTCCAAATGATTGATTGGTCAATATATGAAATATTAGAAGTAAATATGTGCAAGCTTTTATGCAGCATGATATATAACTCTATAATGACCAGTCATGACCTATAACATTATAACTCTGTGCCCAGGACATAGTTGAAAACGAGAGGTAACTCTCAATATATTACTTCCTGGTAAAAAATATTTTATAAATAAATAAATGATATAAGTAATAAGAAAGGGTTAATAATGAAATGTTGGGTTTTTAGTGAATTTGAATGTGTACTGTATTGATCTTGTGTGTGTTTTTGCCTTTGGGACTTTGTGGACCACCAAGGTCTTTAGGAAGCCCAGTAGTCCGATGACCATGCTTCCAGTTTACAGATTGACCAATGTGTGACCTCAAAGTCTAAACAAAAGAAAGAAACAAACAAACAAAATGCAGTGCACTACTGCATTCATGTACAGGTATTGGTGTGATCAATACATACATTTTGTGATGCTTTTTGAACTGAAATAATGACAGATCAAAAGACCCTGTGATTATAAAAGACCAATGTATATAGAATAGTATTAATGCCCGAGTGTGTAAATAATTCTACGTTCTCCACATTGTGGAATAAAGATGTGTGAATGTTTTCAAATTTGCTTAACAAAATTTGTCGCGGTTTTTCCTTAATTTCAAGTTTTAACAACATTTTCGTGAAAATGCATACGTTTTGCCAGAGTGCCTCAAACATTTTACTTAAAATGGTAGTATATAAAGAGCAATGTGATACTTTTTTTTGCTTCTGTGGAGAACTTTGATAGACGATTTTGTTTCTACTTTTTTACTCATGTAGCCCCTGTAAGAAATAGTGGACTACATACAGTATCTTTCTCCTACTGGAGAAGGGCAGGCGCCAGTAGTAATATGGGTTTTTCCCCCTTCAAGCCCTGCCTTGAGTGATAGAGGTAGACTCCTGACTCTGTAGCAGGCCTGAGACAGAGGGGAGGTCCTGCTGACATCATAAGGGGCAGGGCTGCACTCTATTTAGTGGGCTGCTCCTGTGTGTTAAGTCAGTCTAGTGCAGGAGCAGGGAAGGCTGTCTGTCCTGGGAGCAAGAAGAGAGAGCATGATCTGGGAGACAGGAGAGGAAACACTCAGCCAGACTGAGTAGACTGGATAGCACTATAGTGCGTGGACCAATGCCCCTCGCCCTGCTGAGGGGGTGAGGGGGGATATCTAGCCTCACCCATTGGGCCTACCCTTGGGTGGAGGCAGGGGTATTGCAGCCCCAACCAGCCCATCCTGAGGGTGCATTTCTGGAGGGAAAGGAGAAGGAGGAAAGGCCTGTACACCTGTGGAGGGCATTGTGCATATGAACTGCTGTGTACTGCTGCTGCGGTGTGCTGCCACTGCTAAGCTGTAAGGACAATAAAGAGACATTTCTATTTTACACAAAGAGACTGTGTGTGTGTGAGATTGGAATCTCTCGCCCTGGGATCAGGGCTTTCTCTGGGAAGATTCCAACCTACCCCCTAGGTTTCGCCAGAGAATGGAGGCGCTGCACCACAACCACTAAAGAATGGAGGAATATACCCCAGAAGCCTGGCCCTGTTATCCCCCACACCAACGCGGGAGACTCAGGCCCTCCTGTTCCAAACAGGTATACACCACCATAAACATGTAGCCAGCCCTCAGTACACCTTAGAGGTCCAATCTGCGGGGGGTGGGGGGGAGGAACATGGGCTACACTCATAAGAAAGCTTTTTGTTTCTATCTGGTGCTTGCGAATGGCCAGGTCTACCAAAGTGAAAACAGCAATACAAATCTTACCACTATTGCGAATTCTCTCTTCTAGGAGGTTTGTATGCCCCTCAAGCAACTGCCTGTTAAACAGCTCAGCTGAGCGAAGAAACATTGCTTCGACTGCAGAGCCCTTCAGCAGAGCAATCTGATCTTCATGGTCTAATGTCTGGAAACCTAAATGGGAAAGAGGCAATATTAAAAACAGCGCACATGTATCCATCACGGTCAGCGTTAGCAAACCGAGAGCTCTTATAATAGCTGAACACAAGGGGTGGGAGTCAAAGCATTATATAGCGCCCATTCCAGTCAAAGGCATGTACCACCAGATCGGGCGTGATATCCTGCGTCGCGCTTTGATGACTCCAGGCGAATGGGAGTGGCAAAAGACACTCAAACCTCTCACATGTGCCAGCTTACCATGATCATAAACTGGCTTACTAACAATAACACATTAGATTCTTAGAATAAAATCAAATATACCTGGTAACTTCTTGGTAAATTCCACGAGCACCTGCACATGACTTGTAGCCATGTCTGTTAAGAAGACAAAGTTCTCATCAGTGCTGAAGTCTTCCTGCAACTTAATATAATGTGAAGATTAATACAGGAAGACGTCAAACATTGTCATCCATTTCAATTTTGGATTACTTTAACTTTTTTATGGTTGGTAAATTTAATAAGAGCACCTACATTAATTAGAGGCTTTCCTGCCACGGGTGCACACCGAGCCAGATGGATCCTGGTGCAGGATAAAGATGAAGTAGACTGCACTCCATGTACTTGTGAAAAAAATGACTATTTGTGAAGCAGGATCATTGTTTCGGCCCATACTGGAACCTTCATAAATTAACTATTCTTTTTTTCACACATGCATGTGAACGTCATCTAATTCATTTTTATAGTTGACCATCAGGCTTATGAAGATTAGTTTTTGGTGGTCTGAGACCCTGGAGTGCATGGGGTAAGTGATTTATTTCATGTTAATTTGAGAGAGCTACAGTACTTTCACCAGGACTCAAGTGGTTAATCTCATTGAGATATTCATATGTAACACTCCTATCACCCCCCCCCCCCTCCCCCAAGCGCTGCGGTGCTAACATGCTAATACAGAAGGTTCTAATACAGAAAGCCTGAGCTTGAGGTGCAAGGTGCAGCGTCTCCACCTGTGAGGATCCTGCCACAGATGGGATGACCCCACAGGAAACTATACCCACTGTGAATAACCACTCACACAATAATATGAACCACAGTCACCCACAAAGCCCTGTAGTGTATGATAGGTAGCGCTAACCCCCTTAGTGTTGTTGGTGCAGAGTTGGGTACCTTCCCTCTGAAGCTTGGGCAACTTTGGCCTCACTACCTGGACGGAGGCAGATGCAGCATCCCACGATGTGGGACCTCCGACAAAACTCCCCTCACTCCTTACCACTGGCAGCCGCAAGTGTGGTCACAGAAGGCCGAGGAGTTCCTCACTGGAGTAGGTCCCGCTCCGCAGTGTCAACGGAATGTCACTAATGTGAAAGGGTCCCTAACTATGGGCCTTCCCTACAATACTCAATCTACAATTCATCGGGACATAGCTCGGGCCTATGGGGAGCCACTGTCCTAGTCCTGTGAAACCTAACTGGCTCCCAGGACAGTCTGGGTGGTCTGCGTGCTCCTCGAGCACTGACTGTTGTTCGTCACAGTTCAAGCATATATATCAGTCCCTTAATCTGCCTCCTCCAACATGGCCACCGCATTTCCTCAGATCAAGGCTGAGGAGCTTCATAAGTGCCCCCAGAAGTCAGGAGGTATAACCTGCTAATGATATATACATATAACAGGGCTCGAAAAATGCACTCGCCCAGTCACCTGGGGCAAGTGCATTTTAGCCGCAGGCGAGGCTGTCACTCCACCGATCCAGTAGTAATGTTTTTATTGACTTCACCGCTCCTTGGTTGTACAGATGGGAGGAGGTAAAAGTTCTCGCGAGATTCCGAGGATAATGTCGTTGTCCTGGAACCTCTCTGCAACCTCTCTGCATGTTAGTTTCCCTGTTCTGAGGCAGCCATTGCTGCTCAGTGTAGTTGCAACAATGTTGCTACTCCTTGTGGTTTCTCTTGGCTTCCTAGCCAGTTGCCTTTGCAACCCTCCCTGTATTTTCACCACAGGATGGACTGCTCTTCTCCCCTTGCCATTTGGTATAGTCCCAGTTACATTTCCCATCAGCCCAGACCAGCATGCTGCCTTTTAGTACCAGCAGCCATCTTGAGCAGTCATCTCTCCTATCCTGGTAAAGTTACTGAATTTTACCTATCCTTATGTAGCCAGGTCCCCCTTACCTTTATGTCCTGGGGCGGGGGATGGCTGCGGAGGCGATCCGGTGCAGGGAGCGCTGCGGCGGGACTTGCGGACGATCGATGGGGCAACTGGGTCACCGGAGTCCCGCGGCATATGAAGGGGCAGAGCGCTGCCATCTTGCTCATAGCCGCGTATGTGTGACAAAGATCCTGCCCATGTGCAGTACAATATAGTTGCGCCGGCCATGACAGTGGCTCCACACCACGCTCTATGGGACTACAGTTCTCAGCAGCCTCTGGGACTGCAGGTCATCTGGGCGCGAATGGCCAATAGGGTCCCTGAGATCACGGCCAGCTTGGTAGATACATTTGATGCGCTAGCACCTCTTGTGCCAGTCGGAGACCAGTCAGCTTCCCTGGACTAGGCCTAGTTTGCCCATTAGGCCCTGAGTCCCTACTAGCTTGTGGTACTGTAGGGAAGGCCATCATATAGGAACACTCACCTTAGCCCTGATCGTGACAGGCACAGCGGCAGTGAGAAGTGCTGCACTGTGATTTGCGGCCTGTGGTCTGGGACCAGACCACCATCTACTAAGAGACTCCGTATGTTGAGACACTCCAGCGGGAGTTCACCCCACGCAGAGGCTGACGCCTTCATTGGACGGACCGGACCAACATACGTTGGTGGATCAGATGGATCCTTTGTGTTGTGCAGCGCTACCCGTGTACTGGAGTGCCCGGGAAGGTATCATCATCTACGTGCACCAACAGCCACACACATACACAAACTGGGGGTAGCGCTATTCGACACACCTTGGGTGAGCTGGACTCTGTGGACACCGGGTGGTTAGGTGCCCAGGGCACTTCAGTACATTGGGTGTCTCACCAGGGTGGCGTTATTGTGTTGGGGGTACGGTATTGTAGAGTTATATGTGGTACTTGTATCACACGATCCAGGGGGAGCATAAGGTCAAAAACACATAAAAAGAAAAACTCTAAGTGCAGATGTAGGTCCAGTGTTAAGAATATTCCCTATTCAATCTTGGCTCCTATGTCTGTCCTACTCACAAGAGATACGAGGTTTTCAGGCAGTGTAGATCAATTAACGAATGGTGGAAAGAAAACCAATGGCCTCTGTCACTTATAGGATATACCTCAGCGAGAGAAGGAGAAAAACGCACATAGCACAGATCTGGCAAAAAGACTTCATTTATCGATAAACCTTAAAATGCACACTTACAGTGTATTCATAATAAAAAAGCATTAAAGCTATAAAAGCTTGATGATACAGCCGGGATGAAAGCCCACATTGCCTCTCACCGCACCGCCTCCGTCTGGAGCTCCGATTGCGCAACAGAGTTGTATGTGGTGCCAGTAAACATAAGTTGTTATACCACCGTGTGTATATTTATCCTTACTGTGTGTTCCTGGGAAGAAGTTATCCAACTGCGCTTGGATCCCTCCCAGGTGGAGGTGCTGTCATCCAATAAACCACGACCACCCAAGGCTCCCTGCAGCGATCAGGCCTCCTCTGAGCCACTCAGATAACACACCCCAGGTAGTTTCCCTAGACACGGGGGAAAGGGGGCTACATTTGGAGGCGCTGCAGAGATTCAGACCTGGGGTGCCCAAACCAGTAGTTAAATTAGCAAAATCATGTTTGTGCCCTCCAAGCAAGAGGTCCACAACTGGGCCTTGGAGCTCCACAACCCCCCCCCCCCACCCCGCCACGTGGTCGTACTGGAAGGAGCTCCCGCCCTCATGCTCAAGAGTGCAGTCCGTGACCACATAAGACAACTCCCCAGTCTAGCCAATACTGGGTCATAGACTGAAGGTATGACTCCACATATCAGTGGAGTGCCCTAATACTGGCCACGGGCCAAGAAATATGTGAGGAAGATGCCCCCAGGACCTTGAATCTACCAGAAGCCCTGCCCATGGGTTGCCTTCTAATATACCCTGAGCTACCAGCTCCCTGGTAACTTCCACCCTGGGACCCTCCTTAGAGGTCCCCTATCAGGCTGAAGCTTCAACCTCTTCCTACATACCCTATAAGGGGAGGACTAGTGCTCCAGCCACGAGTTCGGCAACTAAGGCAGACTTACCCATACCCAGAGTAACCTTCACTCCGAGTGCCAAGCTAGAGGCAAACTCCCGAGCCGAAACTCCACACCCATCACTTACCCCCAGCCGGTATGAGAGTAGTCCTGCGCAGGTCCCTAGCCAAAGGCCAGAAAATCACAGTCGCCTGTCCACAGGAAACTCAGACTTGGGAGTAACTCTACCCCAATTGGTAGAGGCATTAATGCAGTCCGCACAAGGGCACCACTATCGCAAACTAAAAGCCTTCTCTGGGGTGCGACCCACACCTCTGGGAGAAGAAGCGTTTGAAGAATGGAGGGACGATGCGGTGCAAGTACTGCCAGAGTGGATGTGCACGGACGCTATCAAAAGGTAGTGGGTGCTAGAGTATCTGCGCCCCCCGGCTGCCAATATAGTGCGACTGTATCTTGAGTGCCATGCAGAGGCCGAAGCTCAAGATCTGATTTGGGCCTTAGCCAAGACCTATGGTAAGAAGGACGACCCCATTGCGTTGCTGGCTCAGTTTCACACCCTCAAGCAAAAGGAGAATGAGGAATTGTCCGGAAGAGTCTAGGGGGGCACCGGTCCCATAGCCCAAGGAGGCAGAAAGGGCTGAGGATGACCCTCCTTCCAGGGTGCCTGCAGCCACATCCAGGATGTCTCAGAGAGCAACTCCTACCTACAGGGCCGGTGCAAACCAAAATAACTGCTGCTTCAACTGTGGCCAGGAGGGTCACTACTCCAGGGATTGCCCGAAGTCCAGGACATACACTTCTAGGGTCATGACCCTCACGGTGCAACCGACAGAAACACCCTCCACCCCCACGGAACGTGGAAGGCTACTCCAGCAAAGCTGCATGGTCCTACCTACTAATCACAGTGTACGCTTGAGCCAGAACAGTCGTCTATAAGTTTGTTGCGTTCGCAGCTCCTTTTTGCCTGCGTCATCATGTCACGAGACTGGATCCCAGAAGCATGCCGGGACGATGTGAAGCGGTGCGGCTCATAAACAACACGGCTCAGCGTCCTTCGCCTCCCATAATATAAACAGACAGGACAGGAATTCCTCTCAAGGGGGAAGATTGTGGCGGTGCACTGCATGCTAACAAGTGCTTCATGCGTTCCGGATGCAGGAAGAAAAAACAAATGCTGGATCACTATTCCAAAATGATCATTTAATGAACGTAAAGCAACAGCAAATAAAAACAAGTCATCTTAGGAGGAACTCTGACGCCTTTCGTGCAATCTCTGCACTTTGTCAAAGAGTAATGTTCCTCCTATGAGCCGTTCACCGGAAGTACCGCCCTCCAGTCGCACAATGAACCCTCCTCCATGGTTTGATCAGCAGGGGTGAGCAAACTTTTTATGCCGAGCCCCCCTTTTCATCCATTTAATTTCTCGGGCCCCCCCTGCCTGACGTAATCAAAATCACATGAACCCCCCCCCCTTTATTAAATGATATACAATGTAAATACAAATGTCTAAATACTTATTTCAACAGCTCGCGCTTGCAAAATTAGGCTGCGTCCACGCTGCCGCCGAGAGTGGTGACATCACCAACTCTCCAAGCATGAGCACAGGGTGTCCTGCATAATTTTGCAAGCACGAGTGGGGGGCATGGATCAGGGCTATTTCTGTGTTTGTGTGTGGCTGTGTGTGGGGGTGTGCGCATTGACTGCTGCTGAGCATGCTTCAATGTCAATTTTGTTTGTCTCCCCAAGCGCCAAGCTTGGGAGAGCGTACACCCTCCAGTTTGTGCACCGCTGCATTCAATCACAACACAGACACACCATACATACAATCACAACACACACACACAACACCCCCCACACACTAATATCACAACACACACAACGCACACAATCACTACACACCACACACCACACTCAATCACAACACAAACAACACCCCCCCACACCACACACCAATCCACACCACCTCATCAACCACACCACCCCAATCACCCCACCACCATTCCACCCACAACAAAACACACATCACTATCACACCCACACACACACACACACATCACTATACATATATAATACTGTGACAACGCCCCCTCTTTTGTAGTGCTGACGTCTGTCTGGGTTCTTCCGACACAGTCTTCTAGGGTTAATTATACAACAAACAGGATCATGCAATATTATGCTGCTAAACTCAGGCTTTCTGCCTGCTTTATTTCCATCCAAGTAAGTACTGCATCTTTAACATGTGAAGGTTAGAGGTACTACTATACTTTCATTCAGCAGTTCACATATTTCCAGTGTTACCATATTTCCCCACACTCGTTATTTCAAGAAATAAAAACCAAAATCAATAAGCAAAATCCTATCCTTTCAGGATCTAACTACACATCAGAATCAGTCTCTCTAACAGCTGCTGGCCACTAACTGAAATTGGTTCCCCAGCTTAAAACAATGCTCTCATCATTTAGGGTCACAAGATACAGTACAGTCTTTTAGCAACATCAGTAACCATTGTTTTTGTTTATCTGTTCGTGGAGTCCAGGCAAATCCTCTGGTACGTGTGATACGTGGAGGGGCCGTCAACCCCGATACTGGATGCAGGGGAGCAGCACAACCCCCCAGCCCCCAGGCCTCCAAGGAAGAGAGTGAAATGCAAAACCTCTCTGCTCTAAGTACCTGTGGCATGTGATTAGAAGAGCAGGTGGGGAGAACTAGAGCCATTGTAATCTGTGGTCTGGATTTTCCCATCCACTGCCTGAGTTAATGGAAGCCTGTGGAACGGATCATTACTATTCCTGCACTTTCTGCTCTAAAACAGGGGCGCAAAGCTGCCTAACATCTTTGGACATATGTCACCAAACACACACATCTATACCCACACATCACCATACAATAATATATAATACACACACACACCCACCACTATAAAACACACCACACACCACACACCACACACCCCCCAACACACACACCACACACACACCCACACACTATAACACACACACACACAACACACATCACTATACACACACACACGACACCCACACACATCATTTATAATACACATCACAACGACATCAGCGACACCCACCACACACACCCCTGATACAGCACACCCCATCACTCAATACCACAACACAATACACCACTATCCTACACCTCAAACAAACTCCACTGATCCACACACAAAAACACACACCCACACACCCACAGACACACACACACCCACACCCCACACACACACACCCACCCCCAACCCACACACTCCCCCAAATCAGCCCCACCCCTCCACCACCCACACACACACAATCCCCATCAATACACACACACCACAGCACACACACATACAGAACACCATATACACACAACGTCACACACGCACCCACACACATATCAAACAAATATACACACCCACATCACACAACCACACACACATCACCGACACACACAAACACACAACACCATCACACACACACACACACACACACACACACATTCCCACACACACACACCTACACTCATATATACTACACAACACACACACACATCACTATACACACACACACACACACACCTGTACTGCATGCTCGGTTCCCCACGCTGCTGAACACTGGAGGAGTAAGGACAGGAAGAGGAGGGCTTGTGTCTGTGTGCAGAGACGCCCCGCCCCCTTTGCAAGCACAGGGAAGCAGCAGCAGCACGGAGCTTCTGCCCGCCCGTGCACTGCTCTGCTCCGCCCCCAGGTTTTGCCGCACAGGCTGAGCCCCCCTAAATAATTTGGCGCCCCCCAGTTTGCGCACCGCTGGTTTGATGTATGAAAGGAAGAACCTAAGCACTACGGATTTCTGCTATAAAAGTGATTACTTTCAATGGAAAACTCAATAAAAATATTTGTACGAAAAAAAAAAAAAAAAATGCCCCGCGATCACCTGTTAGAGTTGCGCAGGTAGAGTGACTGATTTAGTCTCTTACTGCGCATCTATTACAGACAGGTGAAGCCATGTAGGATTAACACAGCAGGGACCCCCGCTGTATTAATCTGATGGGCCATTAGTCTGGTCGCTGAAATATCGCGGAATGGGAGAGGTTGCCGCGCTAAACTCGCAAGGCAAGCGGTTGAGAACAGGTAGCTACATATGTATTAGAGAAAGGAGAAGTCCCAGAACATAGCCCAGAGGTACACCAACAGACAAATCAACAGGAGACGAAGACATGTTAGCAAGAGAGACAGAAAATGTGCAATGGGAGAGGTAAGATGAGACACAGTATAAAGCTTTGTTAGAGATACCAAGAGATTAGAATATGAAAGAGAAGTGAGCAATTGTATAGAAAGCCGTAGAGAGAAAGAGTATAATCACAAAAGCCATATTGTAGAGGCTCCAAGACCAGCACGGCATGGGAATTTAGAAAGTTAATTCAAGATAACACAAGATGTTCTAGCAGTTGGGGTGCAAAAGGCAGGCTGTGTACAGGGTGGTAGTTAGTAAGGGTCAAGGGAGTTGTTTTTGAGAATAGGTGTGGCCAACATATGCTTAAAAGATGAGGGGAAAGTGGCATTAGAAAGGGAGGAGTTAAAGATATGGGTGAGAGTGGTGACTAGGATAGGTACAAGATGCACTGTAGAGAGGAGCTTGCAGATCTGAGGAGGAGAGCAACGGAAGGTGCTGGCTAGAAGCTGTAATGTTGACGCCATTTCTCCTCCTACTACGGGCCTGAATTGTTTTCATGTGGTAGGCCTGAGAGGCAATTGCCCCCTTGGCCACTATGCCAGCCGTCCGTATCTGCACAGTCTCACTTGGTAAAAACTCATTTTGTGCTATGCAGCTAGTTACACTTTGTATTACAGTATCTGTAAACATTACATAGGGCATCATGCAGTAAGCGGTGGAAAGGCACTTCTCGCCACTTTCCCGCCAAAAAAGCCTATCCGTATTCAGTAAGGGGCGAGAAAGTAGCGAGATTAAAAAAAACTGCCAGTTTGGCCCTTATTGTTTGTTTAGGGCTTGCGGGGGGGTTGCGGGTGCACTTAACCCCTTCACGACCGTTGCGGTTAATACCGCTACGGTCATGAAGGGGTTAAGGCCTCCCGCTACCCACCCGCAAGCCCTAAACAACCACCGTTGGGGCTAATACCCCCTTCACCCACCCCCACTACCCACAATAAAAAGAAAACACACACACCAGCCCCACACTAACTATATATATATATATATATATATATATATATATATATATATATATAAAAATATATATATATATGACCCCAACAACACCTATACCCCCTTAACATACAATACAGTAAGGGGCACAATGACTATTATCCACAAATGGATAATAGTGCATGTGTCCATTTAAAATACATACAGAACAATAAAAACATTAAATACATATAGCACTCACCCATGTCCGGCTGCCACGATGAAGGCCATCCTCATCTTCATCCTGCCCATGCCCCACCCGCTTCTGCAAAACAGACACAAGAATAAAAACATCCAATGTAATGTCCCCTAACCCCTTAATCACCATAGCGGTTATTAACCGCTACAGTCATTAAGGGGTTAACCCACCATCACCCACATACCCTCCCCCACTAACCCCCCCACCCCCTGAGGCCTAACCACCCTCACCCACTACCCACAAGGGAGTCCTACCACATACCCTTGGGGCCAAAACCCCCGTCCCCACAGCACATACAGTACAATAATGTGCCAAATAACTATTATCCACATAGGGATAATACAATATTTGGCCATCATTAAACACATTAAATACCGTAGTAAAATAAAGAAAATTCTACTAACCTCATCAATAAGAAGGCCCCGTCGCCAGCATCATCCTTGTGGTCCGTTGCCAAAATAATACATAGCCAATACATTTCAATGCCATTCACATACCAATGAACCCCTTAATCACCTTATCGGGTACTAACCTCAAAGGTAATTAAGGGGTGAAGCCATCCTGCAATGGCAACACCACTTATGCATAACATCCTCAATGAATTAAAAAGCAATTTCCTAAACAAATCTCATGTAATCATTCAATATAAAGCCTCAAATTACACTTAAAACATTGCATTTACATTGTATACATGTAGCATAAAATGTAAGCTACATGTACACGCTGCAAATCAATGTTAACAATACAATAATCCAACTAAAATAGCATTACATCACAAGAAATATACTATGTAATCCAATAAAGTCACCATCAATCAATTAACAGACATAATTAACATCCCTAAACAATTAAAATCCATCCATACCAATTACACATTAACTATAGCTATCGTTACGAGAAAACAGTTCCATCATACAAAATAGGACACCAACAATTACTATATACTAAAGCAACCTCACCCATAACCTACAGTACAGCATAGAAGCCCAAAATTACTCTTCTAATTAATAAAATACATTTAACACACATTATGCATGCAGCCTAAGCCCCTCATTTACAATAGTGCAAAGAAAGCTTTTACAACACTATCATTTCTTACCCTGTATGTATATATCTCTAGACATACATACATACATACAGTGGCAAGAAATTATATGCATAAAAAAAAATTAACACATGAAAAAGCAAAAAAAAAAACACAGTTACATTAAATACATTTCTTTATTTCACTTACCATTACTTGACCCACTCACCGACTCCCGATGATCAGCTTACTCACGAACCAATCCACGAACAGGAACCCATAAAATAATAAACCAGAAAATAATGAACATTAAAATAATAAAACACGACAATCCAGGGGTCTTCTAGTTGTAATCCATCTTCATCTGTATTCTTCTACCTTCTTCCGGGGTCTTCTTCCCGTCTGCTGCCAAGCCCTGGTCTTCTTTCTTCTCCGGAGGTCCTTCCTCCTCGGCGTCTTGCTTCAAAATGAGACGACATAAGCTTTTAAAGGCCTATGACGTCACATTTTCATCATGGTTCCCACGGTAGCCAATCAGAGCGTGGGAAGTCTATCCCCACTCTGATTGGTTCTAGAACCATGTGACAGGCTTTCAATGACGTCATATCCGTTCTTCCCCAAGCCTCTGTCACATGGTCTACTAGAGCCAATCAGAGTAGGGATAGACTTCCCCCGCTTTGATTGGCTGCCGTACCATGTGAGGCCGGCCATGTTTCTTTTCATGATGTCATCTTAAAGGCAATTGAAGCAAAGCCATTCTGATTGGTTGTGCTTTCTTTGCCTTTAAGTGACGTCATCATTTTTTTTTGCATCGGCCAAAACACATGGTTTTCACGGCCCAATCAGGGCCGAGGCAACCATATGACGAAAATGTGACGTCATAGGCCTTTAAAAGTCTATGTCGTCTCATTTTGAAGCAAGACGCCGAAGAGGAAGGACCTCCGGAGAAGAAAGAAGACCAGGGCGTGGCAACAGACGGGAAGAAGACCCCGGAAGAAGGTAGAAGAATACAGATGAAGATGGATTACAACTAGAAGACCCCTGGATTGTCGTGTTTTATTATTTTAATGTTTATTATTTTATGGTTTATTATTTTATGGGTTCCTGTTCGTGGATTGGTTCGTGAGTAAACTGATCAACGGGAGTCGGTGAGTGGGTCAAGTAATGGTAAGTTAACTAAAGAAATGTATTTAATGTAAATGTGTTTTTTTTTGCTTTTTCATGTGTTTATTTTTTTTTATGCATATCATTTCTTGCCACTGTATGTATGTATGTATGTCTAGAGCAGGGCTGCACAACACGTGGCCCGCGGGCCGCATGCGGCCCGCATGGCCTCTCTGTGCGGCCCTCGACGAGATTTAAAAAAAAAAAAAAAAAAAAAAAACTTTTGAAAAAAAAAAACTTTGAAAATTTTTTTTTTTTGAAAAAAAAGAAAAACTTTGAAAAAAAAAATGGCGGCGATTCCCCGCAGTCCCGGCGCGCATGCGCAGGGCCCGCTCCCGCTCCTTGCTCCCTCCCCCCCTACCCCCCCGCTCCCCCCCTGATCCGAACGTGAATATGTGCAGGGGGGTGAGGTGAGGTGCATTGAGGTGAGGTACAGGGGGGTGAGGTGCAGGGGTGATTGGAGGTGCAGGGGTTATTGGAGGTTCAGGGGTGATTGGAGGTGCAGGGGTGATTGGAGGTGCTCAGGGGGGTGATTGAAGGTCTGGAGGGGGTGAGGTGCAGGAGGGGGGGGTGATGTGCAGAGGGGTATGTGAGGTGCAGGGGGGTGATTGGAGGTGGCGATGGGGTGATTGGAGGTGCAGGGGGGTGATTGGAGGTACAGGGGGGTGAGGTTGCAGGGGTGTGATGTGGCAGGAGGGGGTGTGGTGGATGCAGGAGGGGTGATGTGAGGTGCAGGGGGTGAGGTGCAGGGGTGATTGGAGGTGCAGGGGGGTAATTGGAGGTGCAGGGGTGAGGTGCAGGGGATGTGATGTGCAGGAGGGGGAGGTGTTGCAGAGGGGTGATGTGAGGTGCAGGGGTGATGTGTACAGGGGTGATTGGAGTGCAGGGGGTGATTGAGATGCAGGAGAGAGTGATGTGAGGTGCAAGGGGGGGGAGAGTGATGGTGAGGTGCACAGGGGGGGGAGAGTGATGTGAGGTCAGGGGGGGAGGAATGGATGTGAGGGTGCAGGGCGAGAGTGGACTGGTGAGGTGCAAGGGGAGAGGGTGGTGTGAGGTGCGGGGGGGAGAGTGGTGTGAGTCCAGGGGGGGAGAGTGTTGGGGTGAGGTGCAGGGGTGGGAGATGTGAGGGCGGGGGGAGAGTGGTGTGGAGGTGCAGGGGGGGGAGTGGTGTGAGGTGCGGGGGGGAGAAGTGGTGTGAGTGAATGCAGGGGGGGAGAGTGGTGATGAGGTGCGGGGGGGGAGGTGGTGTGATGCGGAGGGGCGGGGGATGGGAGTGAGTGGTGAGGTTCAGGAGTGTTGAGTATGTGTTTTCTTCTTGTTTCATAGTTTGGCGTGTGGTTTTCAGTGGGGGTTGTTTGGAGTGGTGTGAAGTGCTGGGTGTGGGGGAGGGTGAGTCAGGTGTGGGTGAGAGTGATGTGTCCGGGGGGGAGAGTGGTGTTAGTGTGCAGGGGGGAATGTGGTTTGGAGGTGCAGGGGGGGTTGCTGAGTTGGTGTTGGTGCAGGGTGGAAGAGTTGTGGCGGGGGGAGAGTGGTGTGAGTTTCGGGGGGGGAGAGTGGTGTGGGTGTCAGGGGGGGGAGTTGGTGTGAGTGCAGGGGGGGAGAGTGTGTGAGGTGCAGGATGGAGGGGGGAGAGTGGTGGTGAGAGTCTGCAGCTGGGGAGAGTGGGTTGTGAGGTCAGGGGGGAGAGTGGTTGTTAG